>CM060868.1:23542035-23788440 GCA_030737845.1 Acorus calamus | reverse complement strand
GTTAAAGAATATTTTCTTGGAGATAGCATCCTCTAAATGTCCACAAATCTCACTATTTTCTCCTCTCTTTTTTTCCTTTTTTTATAATTTTTTTTCCGTTTTTTTACTCTCATTTCATTCACACAAAATACATGAAAAAAAACAAATCCACAAAAACTCTAAAGCGTTCTAGTCCCTTTCGATAGCAAAAAAAAAAAAAAAAAAAACATCACAAGGAAATTTGAAGCATAGTTCTTCAAATATTTCATGGGTTCGCCTCAATAACATCTGATAGGTACCTACAAAATTGAATAGAATAGCTTTGTTTAGCTGGGCATCTTTGCCAAATGTCACAAAATAATTTCAAAAAGTATCAAATCACATTGTTTCTCATGATAGAAATTAAATAAATCTCTTTAATATTTATAGTTAATGACTGTAGATATGAATAGATTTAATTAAAAAAAGTGATGGACAAATTATATACCTCAATTAAAGAGGGTGAATGAATAAAGTTATAGGGTAAAACATAATAAACAACAAAAGAACAATTTGTAGATATCATTATTAGAATAAAAATGGAGGCATATATATACTTAAGCCTGGAAAGAGGCAATACACCAAAAAAAAAAAGTAATAGAAACATAAATAAAATGGAGGGTACAAAAAGGAAGGATGTTCAACTCTACATCTCTGTCATGGATGTGCATGGTTTTTTCTATTTGTTTCTCTTATAGAAATAATGATTTTTACAAAATCAAATCATTCATGTTGAGCAACATTTTCATTAAATATTTATGATCGATATTCAACAAAATAAATAGATGACTTTCTATATTACATGTAGATTGAAAATCAACAACACAACATAACATTAAACAGAGAATTCAACCAACGTTTTAGTAGTTACAAAGAACCGAGATTTAGATAATAAAGAGGCCTAATACCATAACTGAAAGATTATTAATTTGGAAAATATTTTTTTTCAAGAGAAGAATAAATATCCAAAGCTAGATTGTTATCAGAAAGATATTACTGAACTCAAAGCTGAACCTAACAAATATAGATAATCGATGCAAATAACTTGACATCAAATACATGATGAGGAAGTTAGACAAAGTGAACTGGAAAACATTTGTCCTAGTATCACCAACATATAACAATAGAAAAACAGAGAGTGCCACCATAATTTATAAATAATCAAATAGCATCACATTTCAATGGGTCTTGCTTTTATAAGTAATAAAAAGAGCTGATAATTTATTACCGCAATCAAATATCATGAACTATACAAGTCCTGGACTCCCTTTTCTTATGCAACTTTGCATGTATTTACTAATTTCATTCATGTTTTCTGCTAATTAAGTTATATATGTTGTACAATTAATAATACAAGAATAAAACAGTTTTATATGTATATGAATTACTCTTGTTAAATACCACAATTTTATTTTTCATGTTCCAAATTAGATAGTTCCACAAACAGATATAATTTTTCTATACTAAAGCAACAAATGAAAATAGAAAACTTCAAACATCACAAAGAATGCTTCACTTGCATGTTCCCCATAAAACCATCTGGAGGTCTGGTATTTTAAAGTAGGCCTTAATTAATCCAGACATTACTCAACTCAATGAATCTAACATGATATTAAAAAGTAAACAAAACTTGAACAAAAATGGTGGTCAAATGAAGAAAATATGATAAAGTGTTCTCTACATCCCTTATTTGTTAGCATGCTAGATTAATCAAGTTGAAGGGCAAAGCTATCAATCAGTCCTTAAACATGATTCTTGTCAATATGAAGTTGAAGGCCAAAGCTATCAATCAGTCCTTAAACAGGAATCCTCCAACTCTATTAATATGAGGCTAATGAGCTAAAACCTCTTTTTAATCCATGAACAAGCATGATTCCATCTAATTGTTTCTTCTTATTGTATATGAGGCTTTTGACATAATTAAATCATTCATGCCGATTGTTATATGCAGTAAGTATTCATTATTGATACACGTTAAAATAAACACATAGATTTCTATATTATAGGCATGTTGAAAAGCAACAATAGCGTAATAACATTAAACAACTGAACAATAATGAAGAACTGAGACAGATAAAATAAAGGCCAAATAAATAAACTTAAGGGAAATTTTTGAAAATAATCCCCTCAAAAAAAAGAATTTCGCTTTTGACCACAGAGTCAGTTTATTTGCAAAACTAGCCCTGAGACTGTTTTGAGCTCGATCAGTGCACCACATTGAATCGAGAATGTCAACACAACAACAACATTAAACAGAGAATTCCACCAATATTTTAGTAATTACGAGAGATTAAGAAAATAAAGAGGCCTAATACCGTAACCAAAAGATTATTAATTGGAAAAGATTTTTTTTCAAGAGAAAAATATAAGAAGCTAGATTGTTTTCAGCAAGATATTACTTAACTCAAAAGCTGAACCTAACAAATATAGATAGATAATCGATGCAAATAATTTGACATCAAATACATGATGAGGAAGTTAGACAGAGTGAACCGGAAACCATTTTGTCCTAGCATCAGCAACATATAACAATAGAAAACAGAAAGTGCCACCATAATTTATAAGTAATAAAAAAGAACAGATGGATAATTTATTACCTCAATCAAATAGCATCATATTTCTTCATCTTCACCATCATCTTCTTCTTCTTTTTCTACTTCATATACTTCAAAAAGGGGAATGAAACGGGTCTTGCTTTTTTCGTCGTCCCACACCAACCCTTCAAACCATTCTTTTTCTCCCTTTACCATTTCCAGGTTGGGTGAACTTTGGGATCCTAGAGGGAGTTTCGTCAGGCGTGGACAATCATGCACGTGGACCTTCAAAAGTGAGGGCAAAAGTTGGACTGGGGAGAATGCCTCTCCTGCTCCAACAACAGAGCAAAAACTTGTAAGATTTGGTAGCTCTCCCAGCTCAACTTCTTGCAACCGAGGGAATAATATTCCTTCTCCACTCACAATATCCTCTCCTTTTTCAGCCTCCCCTTCTTCCCCTCTCACAATAACCTCCATACGATTGCAGAAAGCTATACTAAGTCTCTCCAGGTGTATGAGGTTCTGAGCAAGCCGCAACGGAAAGAGAAAAACTCCCAAACAGTGCTGAATGTCCAAATGCCGGAGGTTGCAGAAGATGCGGGAGAACGGTGAAATGGATTTTCTGAAAGTGGTAGCTGCTGATGATGCCTCCTCCACCACCACCACGTCATAGGGAATCAGTCCCTCCATCATTTTGCAATCATAAACATAAAGTTCCTCAAGGGATTCAAGCGTCTGAGCCAGACTGAGTGACAGGGCATATCTCAATTCATTGCATTTGGTCACATCGAGAAATGTAAGGTTGGAGAGACTTCCCAGCGGAAGCACGGAATCCCCCTTCCATATGCTCATCAACTCAGGTAATTCAATGAGAAACATAGTTCTCAACTTCGGAAGCAATGCTCTGCTGGCCGAACAAGTGCTGATTATCTCTTTCATAGAGTCATGACGTGAGATATAAAGATATTCAAGCCTATCATTGGACATCAGAAGAATTTGGTGAATATTTAGTTTAGAGCAATCATCAACTTTAAGGCCCTTCAGTTCCTCCAAAGAGCCATTAGGAAGTGGACTGCTGCATATACCTGTCAATTTCTCCATGTTTTTTAATTGCAGATTTTTCAGACGAGGGAGTACAGTGCAGGGGATGCTCGATCTGTTTTGATCAATAATGATGAATTCCATTTCATTGCACTTCTCTAATTCCAGAATCTTCATACACTGCAAACCATCGCCACCCGTGGCATCCAACTGAGGGCAGCTGGAATTCACTAGCTCCAATCTTTCTGTTTTATGCAACAACGTACTGACCCAACCCGGGAGACCCAAGTTTGACAAATTGACCCGTATAGATGCCCGTAGAGATGCTCTCTTTTCATAAGTCCAAGAATTTGTAATGATTGGGCCGAGTACAATATCAAATCTTTCTAGTTTTATGAAGACCCTGTCTAGCATGCCTTCCCAATACTTGTCCACTTCGATTGATAGTGTTTTCAATTTGATCAATGACTGGATTTCATGTAAAGGAGCATTTTCTCCGGTTTCCTCGCCCCCAACTTCCCATTTAGTGAAACTACCTCCCACGTGGAGTTCTTCCAACTGGCACAGGTTTGATATCACTTTTGGCGGTATTCTCAGTTTTCCAATCCCTCTCAAATCTAAATACTTCAAACCAGTAAATTTACCAACAACCGCTGACCACGCCTTCACTTTAGTATTTCTTAAGCTAAGCACCTGAAGTTTATTTTGGCTCCCAAGCGCAGATATATCTTCTAGACTCGAACAGCTATCTAGATCGAGCACCTGTAGATTTGTGAGGTAACTCATGGATGCAGGAAGTGATGATATGAATCTTATATAGCAAAGATCCAACACTCTTAGTGTTGTCATTCCCTCAAAAAATTTATCAGGAATCGTTTTCAATTCTGAAAAGTCTGAATTCGATTCTAACAACAAAGTTTGGATGTGCAAACACTCGGGAGGTTTCTCTGGAAGGATACAAATGTTGTTATTAATCAAAGAAAGCCTCTTACAATCTTTCACATTTTCCCATTCGTTCCAATCTGGCTCATTTTGATAAGATTTTGGAAGATAACCTTCATGGTTTTCATTTGATCCGATGTATATAGCGACATCTCTAACCACGTCATGCATTTTCACCGTTTCTCCTTTTTCTCCTCCTTCCAATAATAAGCAGGATGCCTTTAGTTTATTAACCAAAGACAATACTCTATTTTTTGTTTCTTGAAGTGTGTTGACACCTTGCAAAAAACCCTCCCCCATTGCATACAAAGTCAACTGTTCAATGTAAATTTCCTTATCTTCCGGAAACAGACTGCAAAATAAGAGGCATGATTTGGCTTCTGGACTTAAATAATCATAACTCAATTTAAGTTGCACAAACACATCTTTCAATTCAGAAATATTATCAGGAACAGATGCCGTCAGTTGAACCAGCGCATCCTTCCATTCGGGCAAGCTTTTTTCTATCAGTGCCCTTCCAACTGTCACTATGGCCAATGGCAATCCTTTGCATTCATCGGCTACCTCCCTTGCTACACAACACACATTTCCAGAATCAATGGAGGATTCAACCACCTCAGAGTAATCTTTGAACATCTTCCACGAATCTTCTGATGACAAGACTCCCAACTGAATAATTTCTTTGCTTCTCATGGATTTGCAAACTTCTACGTTGCGTGATGTCAGGATGATCTTGCAGCAGTCAGGGGGAATCCCGATATCTGATAAGTTCAAACTCTTCCACATATCGTCCAATATTATAAGAACCTGGCCCACTTGTTTTATTAGACTGAAAAGCTTCTCTGATGATACGCTGTATTGCTTGACATTGAATTCCAATTGCTCTGCCATCTTTTCACGTATGGTATCCAGGTTTGGATTTTGAGAAATTGTCACCATGATAGCCTTTTTGAACATGTTCTGTTCCAATGCTCGCCTCTTGATCTCTTTTGCGAGAGTAGTCTTACCAACACCACCCATTCCATACAAACCGATTTTGTATACTCCATCATTCTGCAATGCATCCATAACCTTCTGCAATGCTAAATCTGTGGACTGATAAGCCTTAAAATCCTCATTGAACAATGATTGGATGACTTGGGTAGGCATAGGCTGTGATATAATATCAAGCTTCTCCTGCAGGAGCTCATCAATCAAGGCTTTCTTTTTCACTGCTTTCTTGCCCAGACTATAACGTGAGCCCAAGTCAGAGAGCCATGTGAAGCACTGTTTGCGTTCTCCTCCGACCTTATGAGCCATTTCCTCTGCAATTTTTTGAACTTCTTCAACTCTTTTCAGCCAGCATGTAAATATTTCTGAGGGTTCTCTTCCTACTTCATTCGCCTGAGATTGGAAATCGTTCATCTTTGGCTCCAAGCTCTTGACATGGTCGTTGAGATCACGGATGTATCTCTCATAATGTATGAAGTAACTTGTGTGGCGTGTTATGGGCTCCCAAAACTGCAAAGCCCCTGTTGCGATATGAATGATGGAAGACAACATGGCTATCTCCCTGAGGAATCACAGAAAAGAGAATAATATCAGTAATTGAGGTCATTACTGGGCTGATAATAACAATGTCTTGTAGAAAGGTTTGTATCATAGGATAACTTGACAAGAAAAATAAACAGGACAAGATGGCATGCTTTGGAAGATTTGAAACTACCTTTAGTATGCCCGATTTCGATCTATCACAGCGTCCCTCCCTTCAAGTTAAGAAAACAAAAGGTACAGTAAGAGGAAGACGAGAGCTGAAGCAGTGAAACAAGATCAATGTGAGTAGCCAGCACCCATGGGGAAGCACTAGCTCTCAAGATTCAAGATTTTAGGCTGCCCCGCTAAAGATCCTAAGATAAAGATGACATGGTCAGTACATGAAGAGGAAAGAAGATATGATTCATAGTGTTATCCACAGGAAGTAATGTAATGACATCAATTCACAACTAATTCATATGGATGACCTGTGCCCAGAAGCCTAGCATTGTGAGAGCATTATTATTATTATGAATACCCAGAGTTTGAATTTTATTATTATTATTATTGATAGCTTGTGAAGATTGGGGACACAAGTGTGGGCCTTTAATATAAGAGGTTGTTGGGCTTGGGTGAATCTAAAAAATGAGCGTTATTAGACGCGGACTGCGGGGACACTCCCCTAGACAGTCTATATACCTCACTATCTATCTAACGAGGTATATAACACATTAAATGAGGTATGAACATCGTTATCATTTTTTCTTCAAAAGTTGTAGAATCGCCTGAATTTCTATCAATTCCGAGGATCTCTTAGGATCCCCTAAATTTGATTATAACCAATTCCGTTTTATACTATTTTTAGTAATTTTTACTTAGTATAAAAGGAAGGCTTGTAATTTAGGGGTTGACAACTTTTATTAATATATTTTTGAGTTTTATTTCTTTTTTTAGAATTGTTGTTTGTTGAAAGATTTCAATGCTTGTTGGACCTTTGTTCTAGTTTTTCGCTGTGTTAACAAAAATATCACTTTAATGTTTGCCAATAAGAATAATAGAAAAGACAATCAAGCAAAAGTTTTCTTACATGGATTGTTATCTATCATGGTATAGATATTAGGGGTGAAATAAGCTTATGTCACACCCCGTATGGGCCTTTTAATTGCAGATTTTTCAGACGAGGGAGTACAGTGCAGGGGATGCTCGATCTGTTTTGATCAATAATGATGAATTCCATTTCATTGCAGTTCGTTAATAACAGAAATTCCATACACTGCAAACCACCGCCACCCGTGGCATCCAACTGAGGGCAGCTGGAGTCCACTAGCTCCAATTTCATATGGGTCTTCTTTTTTCATCGTCCCACACCAACCCTTCCAACCATTCCTTTTCTCCCTTCAGGTTGGGTGAACTTTGGGATCCTAGAGGGAGTCTCGTCAGGCGTGGACAATTATGCACGTGGACATTCAAAAGTGAGGGCAAAAGTAGGTCCGGGGCGAAAGTCTCTCCTGCTCCAACAACAGAGCAAAAACTTGTAAGATTTGGTAGCTCTCCCAGCTCAACTATTTGCAACCGAGGGAATAATATTCCTTCTCCACTCATAATATCCTCTCCTTTTTCAGCCTCCCCTTCTTCCCCTCTCACAATAACCTCCATACGATTGCAGAAAGCTATACCAAGTCTCTCCAGGTGTATGAGGTTCTGAGCAAGCCGCAACGGAAAGAGAAAAACTCCCAAACAGTGCTGAATGTCCAAACGCCGGAGGTTGCAGAAGATGCGGGAGAACGGTGAAATGGATTTGCTGAAAGAGGTAGCTGCTGATGATGCCTCCTCCACCACCACCACGTCATAGGGAATCAGTCCCTCCATCATTTTGCAATCATAAACATAAAGTTCCTCAAGGGATTCAAGCGTCTGAGCCAGACTGAGTGACAGGGCATATCTCAATTCATTGCATTTGGTCACATCGAGAAATGTAAGGTTGGAGAGACTTCCCAGCGGAAGCACGGAATCCCCCTTCCATATGCTCATCAACTCAGGTAAATCAGCGAGCCACATAGTTCTCAACTTCGGAAGCAATGCTCTGCTGGCCGAACAAGTGCTGATTATCTCTTTCATAGAGTCATGACGTTTGATAAAAAGTTTTTCAAGGCTATCATTGGACATCAGAAGAATTTGGTGAATATTTAGTTTAGAGCAATCATCAACATCAAGGCCCTTCAGTTCCTCCAAAGAGCCATTAGGAAGTGGACTGCTGCATATACCTGTCAATTTCTCCATGTTTTTTAATTGCAGATTTTTCAGACGAGGGAGTATAATGCAGGGGATGCTCGATCTGTTTTGATCAATAACGATGAATTCCATTTCATTGCACTCCTCTAATTCCAGAATCTTCATACACTGCAAACCATCGCCACCCGTGGCATCCAACTGAGGGCAGCTGGAATTCACTAGCTCCAATCTTTCTGCTTTACGCAACAACGTACTGACCCAACCCAGGAGCCCCAAGTTTGACAAATTGACCCGTAGAGATGCCCGTAGAGATGCTCTCTTTTCATAAGTCCAAGAATTTGTAATGATTGGGCCGAGTACAATATCAAATCTTTCTAGTTTTATGAAGACCCTGTCTAGCATGCCTTCCCAATACTTGTCCACTTCGATTGATAGTGTTTTCAATTTGATCAATGACTGGATTTCATGTAAAGGAGCATTTTCTCCGGTTTCCTCGCCCCCAACTTCCCATTTAGTGAAACTACCTCCCACGTGGAGTTCTTCCAACTGGCACAGGTTTGATATCACTTTTGGCGGTATTCTCAGTTTTCCAATCCCTCTCAAATCTAAATACTTCAAACCAGTAAATTTACCAACAACCGCTGACCACGCCTTCACTTTAGTATTTCTTAAGCTAAGCACCTGAAGTTTATTTTGGCTCCCAAGCGCAGATATATCTTCTAGACTCGAACAGCTATCTAGATCGAGCACCTGTAGATTTGTGAGGTAACTCATGGATGCAGGAAGCGATGATATGGAGGTATAGCAAAGATCCAACACTCTGAGTGATGTCATCCCCTCAAAAAATTTATCAGGAATCGTTTTCAATTCTGAAAATTCTGAATTAGATTCTAACAACAAAGTTTGGATGTGCAAACACTCGGGAGGTTTCTCTGGAAGGATACAAATGCTGTTATTAATCACAGAAAGCCTCTTACAATCTTTCACATTTTCCCAATCTGGCTCATTTTGATAAGATTTTGAAAGACAACCTTCATGGTTTTCATTTGATCCGATGTATATAGCGACATCTCTAACCACGTCATGCATTTTCACCGTTTCTCCTTTTTCTCCTTCTTCCAATAATAAGCAGGATGCCTTTAGTTTATTAACCAAGGACAATACACTATTTTTTGTTTCTTGAAGTGTGCTGACACTTCCCAAAAAACCCTCCCCCATTGCATACAAAGTCAACTGTTCAACGGAAATTTCAGCATCTTCCGGAAACAGACTGCACAATAAGAAGCATGATTGGGCTTCTGTACTTAAATGGTCATAACTAAATTTAAGTTGCATAAACACATCTTTCAATTCAAAAATATTATCAGGAACAGATGCCCTCAGTTGAACCAGCGCATTCTCCCATTCAGGCAAGCTTTTTTCTATCAGTGCCCTTCCAACTGTCGCTATGGCCAATGGCAATCCTTTGCATTCATCGGCGACCTCCCTTGCCACACAACACACATTTCCAGAATCAATGGAGGATTCAACCACCTCAGAGTAATATTTGAACATCTTCCACGAATCTTCTGATGACAAGACTCCCAACTGAATAATTTCTTTGCTTCTCATGGATTTGCAAACTTCTAAGTTGCGTGATGTCAGGATGATCTTGCAGCCGTCAGGGGAGCGGTCAGGGGGAATCCCAATATCTGATAAGTTCAAACTCTTCCACATATCGTCCAATATTATAAGAACCTGGCCCACTTGTTTTATTAGACTGAAAAGCTTCTCCGATGATACGCTGTATTGCTTGGCATCGAAGCCCAATTGCTCTGCCATCTTTTCACGTATGGTATCCAGGTTTGGATTTTGAGAAATTGTCACCATGATAGCCTTTTTGAACATCTTCTGTTCCAATGCTCGCCTCTTGATCTCTCTTGCTAGAGTAGTCTTACCAACACCACCCATTCCATGCAAACCGATTTTGCGGACTCCATTATTCTGCAATGCATCCATAACCTTCTGCAATGCTAAATCTGTGGACTGATAAACCCTTAAATCCTCATTGAACAATGATTCGATCACTTCAACATCTGCTGTCACTGATATACATACCACGTTTTGTTCTTGGAGCTGATCTACCAAGGCTTTCTTCTCTACTGCTTCCTTGCCCAGGCTATGACGTGAGCCCAAGTCAGAGAACCAAGTGAAGCAATGCTGGTGTTCTCCAACCTTATCAGCCATTCTTTTTGCATCATCATTGACTTTTTTTACATTTTTCAACCAGTCCAACAGTTCTGATGATGGTTCTTTCCCGATTTCATTGGCCATTTTTTCACGGGCCTGCTTCTTTGGATCCAACTTCTTGACATGGACATTCAGATCATCGACATATCTCTCACAACAAATGAAGTAGCTCGCATGGAGTTTTATGGGCTCCCATAACATCTTCCCAGCTCCTTTTGCAATATCCATGATACAAGGCCACATGATGTCCTTCGTCCAGCAGATATGGGACACTGTGTCATGGAATAGAGAGTGAAATTAGTATTGGATAAAATAAGAGTATCTTATCAGAAAGGTTGGTATTAAATATGTGAAGTCCACTAGTAACTAGATGTAAAGGGTGTGACAAACTCAGAAATGCAGTACTGAAGCAACTAGAAGCATGGATAAATATGCTGAAAACTAACTAGACAAGCGAAACAAGATCAAATAGCACAAGTAGGCAATGTATGCATTTGAAAGACTTGGAACTACCTTTAGTATGAGTGAATCTGATTGCAATATCCTCCCCTTAGCAAGATTAAGACAAACGTCGAAACAGTGAATCAAGATGAATGTGAGTAATCTTCATGAGTAAGCACAAGTTCTCAACATTTTAGGCTACTCAGTTAATGATGACCTTGAGAAGAAGAAATGGCCAAATATGCTACGCCTCCGACAATTCCAACCTTTAAACTAGTGCAATCACCGTGTTGATGGTTAAAATCTCAAATGCAATGGATTTATGGACCAAAAAAAAAAATCAACAATATATCACATTAACCTCAAATAATGGTACCATACTTGTCGTCTCGCATCACAAAATTGATAAGCATAAAAATACAATTCACATACATGATCAATGTGATATAAACATAAACATAACAAAAACATGTATATGACCATCCTCTGAGAAGAATAAGAATAATAAAATTAGATTTAAAACGAAACAAGAATATAATTATGATAACAATCAGATTCATTTGCAGAAGAGATCATTAAACTGTCTGATTCTCTGATTTATTTTATAATCACAGAACGGATTGAGATATAAAATTGGACAAGCAAATCGAAGTGTAATATATGTCGTGTGATGATTTATACATCAAAATAGATCCTTTTGTGGAAATCATACAATTGTTTTTGAAACACTTTTTAGGTCTCTCCCCACCATATTGTCAATATTTTCTCGATGACTATTTCTGTTGGATTTGATAGGCTCTTGGTAGGGTTTAATTTTTTTTTTCCTAATGATAACTTTATAAATATGACGGGGTTGAGAAGTAAAATCAATTGAATTTTTGAAAGAGGTGGGAAATGACTTGATCAATATGATCTCCCTATAAAAGATAATAACATCCACCTAATTAAAAAACCATCCATTAATCGGATGATCTGTGCCTCAAAAGGTGAAAAAAGAAGAAGCAATGGATCCATACATAAAAAAAACAAATACATAAATGTAAAGACTATATACACACCTAAGAGCATTTCCAGTCTTAGACACATGACACATGAATATCAAATTTAAATTTGAATAAAAATCCCACTAACGCAAACCCATTTCAAATGAAGTGAGACTAAAAAATTTACCCAACAAAGGAAGACTCCTTTTTACTATTTTTTCAACAGCTGATTCTCCAATGCATAATTATGTATATTTTTTAAACAATGCATAATTATGTATATTTTTAAGATTCTCCAAGTTTGAAGGATACACATTGAATAGCAATTATTTATCACAACATAGATGAGATAGAAGGCAATGAATAATTTTTGTGATTTTATTGAGCAAGTTGGAGGGAAGGATGTAGAAAGTTAGGAATTTAAAAAAATAAAATTTAAAATCATGATTGGAGTACACCTATACCAATTGAACTTCTACACAAATCTAAAGTGAAGTTTGAATACAATTTTTAGGAGGGTTAGAGATGCTCTAAAAGAAAGAAATTAAACATATGAATTTACAAATATCTGAGTGTATATGGATCCATTAGAGATACACTGGCAAAAAAGATAGACACGGAGCCAAAAGCAGTAGTGCAGATCTGTTTGAATGACCCTCCACAGAGAAATTGTGCTTTCAAGAGTGAGTTAAATGGTCGATTGTTGGGAAAGAAAGAACATGGTTACACTCAGTCCTTGTTAATTGTTGCTCCACTCACTATAACGAGATATATAACTCATCATATTTTTTTTTATAAATGATATAATTTAATTCATTAGAGCATATACTTCACTTTTTATAAAATTACACACCTTAATAAATGAGGTATATGGTTTTTAAAAGCATGAAACTATGGGCAGATAGCGTTAGGGGTTGTAAAAGGATAGCGTGTAGCATTTTCCTCATTAGAATGGTTGGTAATTTAGTGTGTGATAGTCTCAAAAGAAATGCAGCAAAGACATAAAATTAAGATATGGAGTTTTAAAAGAGTTTTTTTTTTTTTTTTGTTGGTCATGGATTTTTAAAAGAGTTGAAACTACATACCTTGTGTGTGTTTGGATCCAATAATATCCCCTCTGTCAACTTCAAACGACACGCGATGATATGAAGCTAGGCAAAAGCCAATGCAGTGAATGAATGAAGATCCATGCGAAAAATTTTGTTCGTTCACAGGTAGCACGTGCTCTGAAGATATACTAGTCTGCCTGTTAAAATTTCATCGGACGAAGTGGAGTTGGTCAATACATGGAGAGGTCATTCATCATTAAAAATTAAAATATCATATTAAATTATATAAATGAAATAGACAGGCGTTGATATTCTCAGTCATTCATACAGTCCTACATATACGAGTATATAAAATCCCTAATAGTATATGTATGTGTGTGTGTGTATGGTGTGGACCGTCTGGATCATACTATATACGTTATTTAAATAGGTATATGCATAGTAAAGAAAGCATACAACTCATTTGAAGGTATTTCACGTCCTTTAATGGGGAATGTATGTCAGTAAAGAAAGCATATATCTCATTTAAATTTTACATACATCATTTAAAATTACAGGATCCATTATATCTTCAACGAGATATATGTTTTCTTTATCATCGCATATACCTCTTTAAAGATATGGTGCAGACCGTGCGGACTGTTAGTATTTTTTAAAATGTAAAATATAATTTTATTTGTCTTATAATTTTGGGTCTCATGTTTGTAACTTTGTGTGTTGTTGGGTTTTAGTCTCACATCGATTAAAGAGAAAAACATTGTGCACTATATAAAGTGAAGTGTGTATAAAGTAATCTTTGTTTTATGAATGATAAGGGGTTATGCACACGGTGCTTAAACACCCTTTGTGCACGTGCGATGTGCGCAATGTGACACTTTGTTGGCGCACAGTTAAAACTTGACAGAACCTTTAACTAAATGACTTGCAAGGGATTTGGTGTGGAAAACATCAAAGGGGATGAGACTTAAGCCCGTATAGACAAATCACTCTTGATGGAAACTCAACTCAACACTTGAAACATCAAGTCCTTGAGTTCAATGAGCAAAGTACATCGTATGTTATGATTACAAGCACTTAATTTTATGCCATCCCAAGGTAAAGTGCTTAAAACCTGTAATGAAGAGGAAGGAGGTTGAGTTTAATTCTTAATAAATTTTATTTGTGATTAGAGTACTATAGTTATAGGGGTACTCTTCATAAACCTACCTATATGAGTGTGGAGGTGATGTCGCTTCCTATGAATTCAAAGGGCTTGAATTCTAAAACACTTATAAAACTAGATATGGACACAAGGCATATCCACGTGTTGGTTTTCTGAATAGTGACTACTGAAGATATTTTGTTAAATGTGTAATGTATGTCCGGTTGATTATATAGGATCATTAGTTCAAAGACAAGTCTATCAAGCATCACTAGGTGAATGGTTCAAGTCGCGAGACACCCTTCACTAAAGTATAAAACTACCAAATGAACCAAGAATCAATGTCTTATAATTTTGAAAATGGTGGGGGATTGTTAGTATTTTTCAAAATGTAAAATGTAATTTTATTTGTGTGTGTTTGGGGTTTTAGTCTCATATCGTTAAAGCAAAAGCATTGTGCACTATATAAAATGAAGTGTGTATAAATGAATGTTTTCTTTATGAATGGTAATGTGTTATGCACACGGTGCTTAGGCACCGTTCGCGCACATGCATGTGTGCGATGGGCGCAATGTGATATTTTTTAGGCTCACTTCGCATCGTCGTTAGGAGCTGGAGCCTTTTCTTTTTGGCTAATCGGACGATGGAGATCGTTTTCATCAAATGTAATCTGCACCGTCCAAGTTGTGGAGACGCCAAATGCAATGTGCACTGTTGGATTGATCAAGTGACAATTGCACTGATCAAAGGTGCCATTAGAAGGGATGCATCTGATGGTGATTGATCTAGACCATCGATCTTGTAACTGAAGATCCAACGGTCCAGATTGGAGGCAATTGGGCCTCATGGGATGTCTTGAAAGGGTGTTCCAATGTCTATACATAGACATGGATTCCAACCATTAAAAAAATATTGAAAATCATCAAAGCTCTCTCTTTTTTCCTAAAGTTTGTTCCTAGTATTAAATTTCTATAGAATTTAATACTGGGGTCTTGATTCACTTGGGTTCCTCTACAGTATTCTGTCCACCATCGACAATGTAAATGCTAGAGGAATTCCTCTTCCAGTTATCCTGGAGACAAATTTGCAATACCCCATGCACACTATCTAGCGGGGGCAAATATTGTCATAAGGAAAGCGATATAGTAACACGACTCGAAGGGTTGTTCCATTGAAGTCTAGGTCATATTCTCCAACACGGACCGCGTATATACCTCCTTTAAAGAGGTATATGCTATGGTAAAGATCTTTATTGCAAAGTCTATAAATTATGCGTCCTCAAGCATATACCTCATTAAAGGTATTGTTCATCATTTAATTTCAAATGATTTGTGTAATACTTCAATGAGGTATATGCTTTTTTATTGATGCATATACCTCTTTAAATGACTGAAAATACCTTCAAATGATGTGTATGCTTTCTTTAATGATGCATATACCTCTTTAAACAAGGTATATGATGTGATCCGCACGATCCACATCATATCATTACTCTATATATATAATTTTGTTAAGAAAAATGTAAATAATAACCGTGCACTTAATATATTTGTGTATGAGCTTCATATTTTATTTTTTTACTTTTATTTTTTGAAAATATGATAGGCTTCCTACCCAATTGAATTAAGAAAGGACCAAAATGGGAAGTACAAAAAACAACCGAACTAAAGTAGGAGAGTGACCGACTTGTAGTCAGATTGGCTAGATTCTAAATACATATACAAATTGGGAAATGATATGTCCAGCCCCCATGCAGCCCCAACTATGGTCCACATTGTTTTTCTTTAAAAAAAAACAAATTATGCACTCTCTTATTGAAGTACATACTGTTATGTGAAATAAATTATATACGAAGATACAACAGTGTATTTTTTCTTTTTGAAAAAATGAATTTTTTAATACATACACTATGATAGAATGCTATACACTACGTTATCATAGTGTACGGGTTGCTAAGCTATGGTACTCCGATTGCAAAAAGAACTGAGTGTATCTGCGCTAATACAAATTTATCATTGGGTAACACACTGTCTACCCTTTTTTCTTTTGTCCCCCCCCAAATTGCACAAAATACTCCTCAATCCTTCATTGCACTGCTCCGGTGCACGGAGAGCATCTCCCCTTTCACGCTTTCTTTTTTTCTACATATGAGGGGACCTGCACACCTTGTACCTCGGAATAGGCGGGTGCAGGAGCGGTGACGCGCAGTTCGGGCGTGGAGGCGTGTGTGCACGGGTGCAAACGCGTGCGGGTGTGTGCGGGGGCCAGGTGTGGCTGCCCGAGGGTTCGGGTAGGTGTCGGGGAGCGGATATGCGTGCGTACGCGCGTACTCGAATGCGTGCATATCTGTTGATTTCTAGGTTTTTTAGATTTTTACATCTCCAGATCTTGGCGAACGGTCCTACGTGCTGTGATTTCAACCCAGTGGGAGGCCTGCACGTCTTCCCACATAATTGCTATTAACCTTGTTGAAATCCTGTTTATAAGAATAACTATGACATGTAGGTTTTATACATCCATGTATCATGCAATGAGCCATACTGCCTAGATACATGTCCCCCGATTATACATGTGCTCCATGCCTTAAAAATTTATAACTTGTCACATGCTTGCATGATTAGGAGGACTTTGGGAAGTCACCATTGAGATCCGGGCTAGGTGCCCTGTTCCTTGTTTCGGGGTATCCTATATCGGGACCTCAAGGTGCCCTCCCAAGGGGTAGATGGAGTATGAGCATGAATCTTGTCTAAATGAGTTTGAACAAGTGTATGACCTATTAGGGGGTCTATCATGGCATAGTCTTACGACCCCGCACCGCCCTTACTCTTGAGAATTCGATACCGTACCGGTGCGTAGTCACCGATGACAACGGATTACATTCGGAGTGTAATTGGTTTCATTCCTTCGTTGGATCCGCGTAGGGACTATTTCATCCGTAGGTGCGCCGATTTGGGAGTGCTGATCACAGGTAAACAGCTACCGGTGGACTAAAGGCAAGAAACAATCTAAATTTCCTCCCAAGGCCTATGCCACCCCGACGGCGTTGGTTCAGTTTGTGAATTTCCAGTCACCCATCGGGGTGACTTCTAAAGTCCTATTGCACCCTCAGGAGTAGTTGATACTTAAATAGTTGATTTCCCTGGTGGAAGGTTATGGGTGTTTACATGAATTGTTTCATTCACTAGCGTGTGGCTCACCCCTCCTATGTTTTCCTCCAGTTGACCTGAATTGGATCCTACGAGTAGGGGACATGTCTTACCCATCAACATCATGTATTCTACTTGAGACTGTTGATGTCCCTCACGGACAGCTCTTAGTCTGTTTATATGTCTTTGAATTACAGACTTAGTCGTTTGAGCTTTCCCTTTTGTATATATTTGTTGCTTTATTGCCTTTGATATTGTGGATCCTCCGTGTATGGATTGTTGATATCATATATATATTTGCAATACGTGATACTAGTTATCAAAGGAAAATGGGTTGCCTGGGTGTACTGCAAGAAGCACTGTCACCATCTCCCACCTTTCTCTACATATGATGTTGACCTCGGAATAGTGCATGATTCTGGATGAGCCAAATTGCCCAGGTCATCGTGATTTCTGCGTTCATGCCACCACTTGTGCTCCAATTCGTCCCAGTGCCCTGTTGTTTCCTCACTCCATAGAAGCAAAAGTAACATCCTGCTGTCCGACCACCTGTTATTTTGCGCTGGGACCACATAAACATTTGAACTTCAAGGAATTTTAGTGACCAGATACCCAGTCTACTTGCCAAGGGGGTTTGGCCTGTTTTACCCATATAGTTGCATCCGAGATCTCCATTAGCAAACCTATGGAAAGCCACAAGAAGGTTACCATGGTTGAAACCCCCTCATCGCTGCGGACTTGATTCCCAATGACTGCAAACGACCTAGAACTTTGTTACCCTGCCATCTGCAACTCAAATATCTGTCTTCTATCCAGCATTGTGCCAAAATGAGACCTCATCTTCTGCCCCAACAATCCAGCCCAATGTTAGCAAGTCCTCAGGTTCCCTTCCAGACCAAGACACATACTGGAGAGCCGAGGGAAGCAACCTATGCCCCACCTTCTCTTTGCATATCTATCAAGAATCAACCTTCTCCATAACAGATCCTGGTCTTTAACCCAATGCCAAAGCCACTTGCATAAGAGTGCTTTGTTCACATCATCTAGATTTAGGTGCCCACACCTCCACTTTTCTTGCTACATATGACCTCCTAGTTAACCAAGTGCACATGGTTCGACCCTTCTTTGGTCCCACTATAGAAAAATCTTCTTTTGATTTTCTCAATAGCTTCTAGAATCCCTTTCAAATAGAAAATGGGGAGATTGGAACGTACGATTGAAGGAGAGTAAGTCTACCCCCTGAAATGAGAAACCTACCTTTCCTGCCCTCCAAATTTCGCTCGAACTTGTTCACTAGCAGCATTCAGTCCCTTTTAGTAATCCTCCCCCAAAGAAGCAGATGACTAAGATGTTGAGTAGGGAAGAAATGAGTCCTACAGCCAAAGCTGGCAGCCAAGTGCTCCAACTCTTGGGACTCCACATGAATGCCAAACATGGAACTTTTGTCGAAGTTGATTTTAAGCCCCGACAAAATTTCAAAGCAAATTCAAACAAAATGGATCCCCCGTGTGATGGACTCCTCCACACAGCAGAGGATCAATGTATCTCCAGCAAACTGAATGTGCGATATCCACGGACTCCCCTGACTACAATGAATACCTAGCACCCACCCATCAGCCTCGGCGGATTTCATCAACCTACTAAACTCATTCACCACCGGAATAAATAATAGGAGAGATAAAGGGTTGACTTGATATTTTCTTGAAAGCCCGCTTAAAATGCCTCGAGATTACTCCTCCAATTCCCCTTCATCTTCCAGAAGCCTCCCATCAACCTGGAGACTCACAATATGATTAAATTTTCTTCTTTGGTTTGCAACTTTATAAAAAAAAGTGGTGTTGTTGTCCCCCTCTTTGAGCAACATTGCATATGCACTTTGATGCTGCTATGCTTCCTCCATCCTCATAATGGACATTCATTAATCCATGCATTCAAGCTGACGTGCTCTATTCACCTGTACCAACAAGTCAACTTATTCCCAGGCCTCTATCTCCTCCATCTCCTATTCTAGTATCATTTTTCCTTCTCTTCTACTTTTTATTTTCTAAATATGCCAAGTCTTTGAACATAATTTTCAAGTGTTGATCTTAAACGCCAATCTCCTCGCCCCCACTAAACCTGAACATGGAAGCTCCCATGACTCTAACACCACCATTGGGAAGTCAGGGCATAATAACCGCCAATTTTTGAACTTGAAGTGCTTAACAAAAACCACCTCCTCTCCTCCCTCTAGAATGAGAGGAGAGTGATCCGAACACCTTCTTGGCAGCCCATGGAGAGAGCAGAGAGGGAATCTCTCCTCCCAGGACATGCTAACCAAGCATCTATCCAAGCTTGCCAGTGTCGGATCCTCTCCCAAATTGCTCCAAGTGAATGACTTATTAGCCAGGTTGATGTCGAGAAGGGCCTCACTAGCAATCCATTATGAGAAGTCAGACATAGTATGAGTATTCATCCCCTCTGTTCCTGTCCAAAACAAACAGTGTTACGTTGAAGTCACCCACCACGCACCATGGGAGGTTTCACTCAAAGCGAACACCTGACAATTCCTAACAGACCTCGCCTCTCATCGACTCCTCATTGGGCCGTATAAGCCAGAACAATGCCACCGCCACCCATTTGATGAATCCTCTAGAACCACTGATAAAGAAATTTGTCAACCTTGACCTAAAACTTCTTCCACTACCCACCATTCCACCCTACTAGGATCCCCCAGCTGCCCCATAGGACGCCTTGTCTACCCAATTTGAGATCTTACTACCCCCAATCATCCTTAGACATGTTGGAGAGAAGTCCTCCATTTTTGTCTCTCGAATGCACACTTGTACCCTGAGAAACTCTTTCATCGACGCTTTCTTCCTTGGGTCATTAAGGCCCTGAACATTCCAACATTGGATCTTCATCCTAATTACCATCTGATCTCCCCTTTGACCTCTTTGAACCCAAAATTGCCTTGTGTGGCCCTTACTCCCCCAGACCAGCCCCTCAACCCACCACCTGCCTTAGCTTTCTCCACACAGACCTTAAATATGGTCTTCATAGTTACCTTCCTTACCTTGATTCCCAGCCTTGTTGCCTTCTGACAGGGTGGGACCCAAGGTATTCATCCTCAACTCGCCACCTTGCCAAGCTCAGCCAACACCCCATCATCAGCATGAGACAAATTCTAGGAGCCCTCTCCTCTGGAGACTCAGCCAATGAGCCACCTTCACAGATCCTTCCGATAAATTCATAAGATGATCCAAGTTTCCCACAATGATATTTTATCTGGCATCTCCTAGTTTGGTTACAGAAATGGAATCTGGTGGGGACTCACATTGTGATTCCCAACATTACGCACACCCGGTAATGGATATTTCACTTTGAGCAGTCATATTATGTCATAAATAAAGTTGTCTTTCAAACTTGAACATTTGCTTAGTGTAAACAAATCTTAGAATGAATTGGGACTAGCAGGGAGACTTGACCTTCCTTCCATCAATCTCCTAGAGCTTAAAGCTATTGAGAGGGGGATACAATTGGACTGTCTAAGGCAGCCACTAACTTAAGGATTGAATCAGACTCCACCACTGCAATTGCTTGGGTACATGGTGGGGGCTGTGTACCTTGGACTGCCCTTCGTTCTCTTCGACAAATCCACCAAGGATTGCAATATTTAAATTGCTGGAAGGAAACACACATTCACAGGGAGGGTAACTCTCCTGCTGATTTGCTCACTGGTTATAGATCCTCTCGAAGAGAAACACTCCTTCGCACACACCATCATTGGGCTAACAGCCATTGAGGAGGACAAGCTAATGAGAGGTTATGAACGCATCAGCTGATCACTGTAATGGCTAACATAGCATATGAAGAGGATGAACAGGGGAGATCAGAGCTCACTGCTTAAATCTCCGATCAATGGGTGAATTGTGGCTGAGGGTATAACATCTCTTCTACTGTCAGTGATGATTTTGTAAACCGGGCATAATTGACAAGGGAGTAGTAGATAGGATGCTATCTATATCCCACTTTCAAGCTCTTTCTTCACTTATTTTTTGTAAAAGGGCTATACATATGTACAAATTTCAAAGGTATAGAAATACAAAATCTTGATTACCAATAAAAAAAAAATCTTAGAATGAAAGAGTAGGTAATGGATATTTCACTTTGAACTAATCACTTTTAGTTCAAATTTTGACTAATCACACAACATAATACAGTGAAGGATCATGGATCTTCTTAAAAAATAGCATTATAGGCCGTTCGCTAGTATTTCATCTCATAAGTGCTCTAGGGATCACCTGGTTCACATAGATCATGACCCCATGATCACACTCACATAAGTGGGACTCCAAGGGAACCTATAACCAAACATACTCTACCTCTATAAGTATATACTCTAGGCCTTGATCCCATTAAGAGTATATAAAACTTGGTTAGCCCATTATAATTGAACATTGATCATCATAGGGAAAGGCTAAGAGAATAATCTCTAAGTTTTAGTGTTCCTCCAGTCACTAGCCAGTTCGTAACTCACATTAAACTTCCTTTATGGGATCTTCATTTACAGAAGTTGGATACAAAACTGATGTGACTAATTGATGGGTATCCTATCCTTCACGATGAATCATGAACCAACCTACTCGCTAGTCCCTTTTTTTAAATGGGTTGAATGTAAATTTATTTGAAACCCCCATAATTCACATAACTTAAACAAAGCATGTTTTATGAAGGGAAATTGTTAATTTAAATATTCTCCATGAATGATTCTAATATATCAAGCCCTTCATAATATTCAAAATTTTCAGTTGATTAATATGCAATCTCATTACTTCCTTAATCATCTTAACATAAAAAGATGCAACACATCATGCTCATTAATTAAATATATTTGCATTGTGAATCAAATATGTCATCCACAAATTATTCTATGAAGGATAATGTTAGGTACAACCCCTTGTGCATTTTAGATTCTCAATTATGAGATAATAATGAAACAAATATCTCTAATAACAAATGATCATTTAGATATATGAATGAATTATATATGAACAAGTCGCATAATTTTAGTTCTCATAACTTATCACATTAACATGTAGGTTACAAAGAACCCTCACATTGACATAAATATATAAAAATGTCATTTAACAAGTCATTTGCATGTAAGCATGTACCATTAATTAAAATAAAATGGTATTTTAGTCACATACCTTGAAGCGCTAGCTTGTCATTGATGATATACGGTACAAGAATATAATATTTGAAAAACCAGATAATACTAACACCACTTGAAATATCGATCAGAAGTCCCAATATATGATCATAACTTTTTGTGACTTGATAAACCAGCACAATATGATAGCCGCAAAGAATGTATATCCAGGCCACTTTAAGAATTTCAGAATGACACAATAATTACTCCAGAATAATTATGATTTCATAGTCCACTGAAAATATCAGAGTATTCCATATTGCCAGGCTTTGTATCAAAATATGATTGATATATTTTTGGCCTTAAAGTATTTCAAGACTCTTAGAAGAATGATGATAACCAGATTAGTAAAAGGCCAGAGAAATAATATTAACACCACTTGAAAAATCGATCAGAAGTCCCAATATATGATCATAAGTTCTCGTGAATTAATAGCCCAGCACAATATGATAGCTGCAAAGAATGGATATCCAGTCCACTTTAAGAATATCAGAATATCAATAATTACTCCATAATAATTATGATTTCATATTCCATTGAATATATCATAGTATTCCATATTGCCAAGCTTCGTATCAAAATATTATTGATATATTACTGACCTTAAAATTTGTTAAGACTCTTAGAAGAATGATGATGATAACCAAGTTATTAGTAAAAGGCCAGAGAAATTTTCCAATAATCTTGATACATGTCTTTCTCAAATATTCTGAATGCGCGCACACACACACATATAGAGGGGTGATTACGTGCGGCGAACGGCGGGTGCGGCAGCGATGACGGGCCGTCGATCACGGGTCCATCGCATCGGACGGTCGGGTGCGATTCACATCGACCGTCGGATGCGATGGACCCGCGATCGAACGGCCCACGTCGCGGCCGCACCTAATCGCTCGTGTGTGTATGTGTGTGTATATATATATATATATATATATATATATATATATATATATATATATATACACACGCGAGTGATAGCGTGCGGTCGTGCGGATCCGACGTGCGTCGTCCGATCCATCGCATCCAACGGTCGATGTGAATCGCCTTCGACCGTCTGATGCGATGGACCCGTGATCGACGGCCCGTGGTCGACGCCGCACGACCCGCACCTAATCACTCCTCTATATATATATATATATATAGAGGAGTGATTAGGTGCGGGTCGTGCGGCGTCGACCACGGGCCGTCGATCACGGGTCCATCGCATCAGACGGTCGAAGGCGATTCACATCGACCGTTGGATGCGATGGACCCGCGATCGGACGACGCACGTCGGATCCGCACGACCGCACGCTATCACTCGGCTATATATATATATATATATATATATATATATATATATATATATATATATATATATATATATATATATATATAGTTCGCTCTTATATCTCTGCTTAAACAAAAATATTAACCATAAAATACATTATTCACAACAAATAATAATATAAATAAAACATTTTCCAAAAGGAAGAATGCTTTTCAAGTCCATAAACATTGACAATTCATTCAAGAGCATGATCCAACATTTAAGGAAATTTTCCGCACATATATAAAATGTATAAACTTCATAATGTAAATTTGTCCTATCACCACTGTTCGCCCTGAATATGTATAAAATGTATAAACTGCAAAGAAAGCAATCACCTAGGCTCCCTCCACCTAAAAAGGGCCTCAAAATATAGAGAAAAAAATTGTATAAAAAATTTTAACTTTTTATTAAAAAAAAATTAAAATTATTTTTTTACAAAACTGAAAATGCCCACCATTTATTTTTTTTGAATTTTTATAAAAAGAAAATTTCAATAGAAACATAATTTTAAGTTAAATATATTCAAATTATATTTAAATCCGATTGTTATTTAACTAAGTTTTTATAGTCTTTGGAATTTCTCTAAGGCTTCGGATTTTCTTTTTATGATAAATAGTGTCATACCTAGAATAATCATCAATAAATGTGACAAAATATTTCATTCTCAGTGTGTTTTTACATTTAAAGGCCCACATATATCAGAATGAATAATAGACAACAATTCATTGGAACTTTATTCTTGAGGAAAAGAAAGTCTAGACAATTTTCTAGATATATGTGGTTCAACATGTAAGAAAATCTATATTTATATTAAATATTAAATCTTTATTTGACATTTTTTTTCATTTTATCTTATTTATGTGTCCTAACCTTGAAGGTCAAATATAAGGATCATCAATAAATAAACAAACATCAACATATAAAGGAGAATCAATGTAAGAAGAAGAAGAAGAAGAAGAAGCAATTTTATTTTTCAAGTTTAGCTTATACAATCCATCCATCAAGCTTCCCCAAAATAACATATGATCATCTTTCCCTATAGAAACTTTTTTGGAACGAAAACAAACTTCAAAACCTTTTTTTTTTAATCTAAAAGTGACATAAAAATTAAATTATTTCTCGTGAAAAAGACATAAAGAACATTAGCGTAGGAGGTTGTTATCAGATATGGGTAATGGAATGTATCTGATTCCCACAACATCGCAATATGTGTTTTTCCTATGTAAATGCGATGTTCGCCGGATTTTACATCTCTTATTTTACTAAAATTAAGCATAGTCGGGAAGATGAAAAGGAACAGAGAGTTGCATGATCAAGAAATAAATATAGTGCATTGACAAAACTTAGAATAAGACTATGAGAGCAATGTTACATTCAGTCCTTTTACAGCTCCAAACTCAATCCCACATATCTCGTTAGTCGTCCAGTGAGGTATATACCTCTTTAGGTGAGATATATACCTTAATAAAAAAAATTTACATTTATTAAAAATGAGTTCATTCAATTCGAAATAGAGCGATGAGCATTTTTCATCAAAATATATGCCATGACGATGTTTACTATTTTTAAAAAATTAAAACACGTTGGCACTATTCATGGGATTGTCCACATGATTGTCCTTGACATTTTCCTTAGAAAAAAAAAATCTCAAAAAAGAGAATTTAAATTAGATTTTCTTTAGATCACAAATACTGTTGAGTTGGCATGTTTGACCTTCCCATATGGCTTCCATTGATAAATTCTTCCTGGTCATCTAAACAGAATATCAAATAGGTCATATCAAATCCACTGTGGATATAGGCATGTTTTTAAAATATTTATGTATAAATATGATAGAACCTCATCCACATTACTAAAACCACTTGAAAAATCGATCAGAAATCCCAATATATTATCATAAGTTCTCCTGAATTGATAACCCAGCATAATATGATAGCCCCAAAGAATGCATATCCCCGACCACTTTAAGAATTTCAGAATATTAATAATTACTCCAAAATAATTATGATTTCATATTCCATTGAATATATCAGAGTATTCCATATCGCCAAGCTTTGTATCAAAATAATATTGATATATTACTGGCCTTAAAGTATAACAAGACTTCTAGAAGACTGATGATAACCACGTTAGTAAAAGGCCACAGAAAAATTCCAATAGTCTTGATATAGACTCCTGTCTTTCTCAAACATTCTGAATGCACGTATATATATGGTCCGCTCTTATATATATCCCTGTTTCAACAAAAACATTAACCATAAAATACGTTATTCACAACAAATAATAATATAAATAAAACATTTCCCAAAAGGAATAATGTTTTTTCAAGTCCATAAATATTGACAATTCATTGGAGAGCATGATCGAACATTTAAGGAAATATTCAGCACATAAAACATATATGTATAAAATGTATGAACTGCAGAATATAAACTACTCCTACCACCAATGTTCGCCCTGAATATAGGCATAAAAAGCAATCACTTAGGCTCCCACCACAATAGGGCCCAAAAATCTAGAAAAAAAAATTGTATCAAATTTTTTAAATTTTTTTATTAATATATATATATATATATATATATATATATATATATATATATATATATATATATACACGCGAGCGATTAGGTGCGGTAAACGGCAGGTGCGGCCGCGATGTGGGCCGTTCGATCGCGGGTCCATCGCATCCAACGGTCGACGTGAATCGCACCCGACCGTTCGATGCGATGGACCCGTGATCGACGCCGCACCTGCCGTTCACCGCAGGTAATTACCCCTATATATATATATATATATATATATATATATATATATATATATATATATATAGGGAACCGATTAGGTGTGGCGGTGCGGCGGTCGAGTGCGATTCACATCGACCGTTGGATGCGATGGACCCGCGATCGGACGGCCCACGTCGCCGCCACACCGCCACACGGATACACCTAATCGTTTCACTATATATATATATATATATATATATATATATATAGAGGAGTGATTAGGTGCGGGTCGTGCGGCGTCGACCACGGGCCGTCGATCACGGGTCCATCGTCAGACGGTCGGGGGCGATTCATCTCAACCGTTGGATGCGATGGACTCGCGATCGGACGACTCACGTCAGATCCGCACGACCGCACGACCCGCACGCTATCACTCGCGTATATATATATATATATATATATATATATATATATATATATATATATATATAGTCGAGTGATAGCGTGCGGTCGTCCGCACGGTGCGGATTCGACTACGGACCGTCGATCACGGGTCCATCGCATCCGACGGTCGAAGTGAATCGCACCCGACCGTCCGATGCGATGGACCCCGTGATCAACGGCCCGTAATCGAATCCGCACCGACCGTAATCCGCACGTAATCACGAGTCTATATATATATATATATAGACTCGTGATTACGTGCGGATTACGGTCGGTGCGGATTCGATTACGGGCCGTCGATCACGGGGTCCATCGCATCGGACGGTCGGGTGCGATTCACTTCGACCGTCGGATGCGATGGACCCGTGATCGACGGTCCGTAGTCGAATCCGCACCGTGCGGACGACCGCACGCTATCACTCGACTATATATATATATATAGTCGAGTGATAGCGTGCGGTCGTCCGCACGGTGCGGATTCGACTACGGACCGTCGATCACGGGTCCATCGCATCCGACGGTCGAAGTGAATCGCACCCGACCGTCCGATGCGATGGACCCCGTGATCGACGGCCCGTAATCGAATCCGCACCGACCGTAATCCGCACGTAATCACGAGTCTATATATATATATATATATATATATATATATATATATATATATATTCGATAATATGCGGTCGTGCGGTCGCAATCGCGGGCCGTCCGATCGCATCCAACGGTCGACGTGAATCGCACCCGACTGTCCGATGCGATGGACCCGTGATCGACGGCCCATGATCGCGACCGCACGACCGTATAATATCACGACTCTATATATATATATATATTATTTTTTAACAAAACTGAATATGCCCACCGTATTTTTTATATTTTTAGAAATTTTTATTTCGATATAAACAAATTATATTTAATTTGTTTCTTTGTTTTTGTTAAAGATATTAAATTAGATTTATTATTATCTTAGTTTGTTATTATATTAGTTTGTTATTATCTTAATGTGTTACACGTGTAATACCATCTTGTACTATTATATAAGGGCTTTAGTCCCTCTCTAATAGAAGAAGAGTTTTAGGGTTTCATTATTATTTATTTTCTCACCCTTATTCCTAACATGGTATCAGAGCCCTAGATCTACATAAGTTTCTCTTCTTCTTGCCCGCTCCGATTGGGGAGTCTTCGATCGGAGCGGGGGAGGATTTTTTGACCGTCCTCGTTGTGTTATGAATCTTCAATCCGAGAGCCATGCGTCGTTGTTCGCGTCCTCGTCTTCTTCGCGACGTCTGTCGCACGTTGCCCCGTCGCTGCCCCGGATACACGTCTGAGCGCCGCTTTCGTTCTGTCCGCGCGCTGCCCCGACCTCGTCCGCGCTGCCCCAGCCGCTGTGAGACCCGTTGCAGCCCGTCCGCACGCAACTCGTCCGCGCGTAGCCCTGTCCGTTGCGCAGATCCGTCTGAGTACCCCGTCCATTGGGTGTAGTCAACGTTGCAAAAAAAAAAAAATCAAAGGAATAAAATCCGGTGCACGATAGCGCAAATCTGCGCTATCGTGCATGGTCGCCTGGCCCATTGTTTTCGACGCGGATACAGAAGCAGGTCCACTCGGTCGCCTACCCGGCCCACCACCCGGCCCACTGCTCGGCCCAGCACACTCCACCTAACCGGATCCAAAAACCCGTCGCCCCGGATCCGTCAGTAGGTGACTCGACCCGCCAGAAGCCACCTTCCGGCCATCATCTGTCCGCCGCCGTCCTCGTTTTGTTGCGTTTCTTTCCTGGACTGTTACAACCTCGTTCGGACTACGAATCTAGTCATCCAGGTACTCATTTTGATCATTTTTTCGTTCTCTACACATCTGTGTGTGTCTTTTCTTCATCAGAGATCTCTATTATTCTGTCCTCTCTGCTTGGATTTTTCTACGGTCATCCGTACCGCTTTACTTTGTGTTTCATGCACACGACCTATTTCTTTACGCAACATTCCTGCCTTTGCACACGTCTTCTTTATGTGCGATCGTCATTCTTCTTTTCCTTGGATCTTCTTCTTCTTTGAGATCCTGTTCGTAGCGTTGTCGTCTTCGCATGCTACTGTCGTCATCGTCTCTGCGTGCCGTCATCTTCGCACGCCGTCGTCGTTCGCCAAGTGGCGACGTTTTTATACAACATCGCTGCCGCTGTGCGCTATCGTATTCATGCACCGTCGTTTTCGTGTGCCGTTGATTTTCGCGCACCGTTGTCTCCGTGCGCCGTTGTTCCCGCGCACCATCGTTTTCGTGCGCCGTTGTTTCCGCGCACCATCGTTTTCGTGCGCTGTTGTCCTCGCGCACCTTCGTTTTTCATGCGCCATCGTTGTATTTGCGCACTGTCATTTTTATTTATTCTTCTTCTCTGTCAGCGCGCCTCTCTACTTGCGCTAGTCTGCACCGTTTGCGTCGCCATTCGCGTCGCTTTTCTTCTACTTCTTCTTCTCCGTTGGCGCATGTCCGCGCTCGTCTGCACCAACCGCCACCGGCCGTCCGTCACTGTCCCCACTGTCGTCTCATTTTTATGCAAACTCTAAGAGTTCTACCCTTCAGAGTTTTGGAGAGGGTGTTAAAGAATCTCGACCACCATTGTCCGCGTGCTGTCTCCGCTGCCTGTCCGCGTTTGTCTGTGCCCTCTGTCTTCTCCTTGAACCTCCGTGAGCCCTACGTGCGCCATCTGATCTAGTGGACCAGCAATTCCGACTGACTCAAAGAGCGGGAGTGACTCTGACTGACTCAAAGAGCGGGAGTGACTCTGACTGACTCAAGAAGAGCAGGAGCGATTCTGACTGACTCAAAGAGCGAGAGCGACTTCGACTGACTCAAGAAGAGCGGGAGCGAAGTGATGGATCCAAGAGACAGATGACGATTACCAATTCACAAAAATAAATTGGAGGTGTTTGAAATAAGAGTTTTAGTTTGTCATTTTTGTGTAAACTCTAAAGGTACAACCCTTCAGAGTTTAGGAGAGGGTGTTAAAGATATTAGATTAGATTTATTATTATCTTAGTTTGTTATTATATTAGTTTGTTATTATCTTAATGTGTTACACGTGTAACACCATCTTGTACTATTATATAAGGGCTTTAGTCCCTCTAATAGAAGAAGAGTTTTAGGGTTTCATTATTATTTATTTTCTCACCCTTATTCCTAACAGTTTTATTTGTTATTTACTATTTTGTAGGGATTATATTTCATTTTTTGTTTGATTTTATCAAAATTTAAAAAAATTATATTCAAATCTAATTGTTTTTGTGCCTGTTACACCCAGATCCATTTCCAGCCTCAATTTCAGTCATATATGCATCCATAGATTTATTAATGCATATGCTCACGTTAACAGGGCATATGCTTCGAAAGAATTTTTTTATATTTTCTATAAATGCATCCATGCAATTCCTTGGAGTATATGCTTCATTTTTATAAAAGCATGTAACTCATTAGATGATGTATACTATTTTTAAAAAATTTGAAACACATGTAAACTGGAATTGAGACTAGAAATGGGGCTGGATGTAACATTATCCACTGTTTTTTAACCAAGCTTTTATAGTCTTTGAAATTTCTCTAAGGCTTCGGATTTTCTTTTTATGATAAATAGTGTCATATCTAGAATAATCATCAATAAATATAACAAAATGTTTCATTCCCTATGTGTTTTTACATTTAAAAGTCCACATACATCATAATAAATAATAGACAACAATTTATTTGACCTTTGTCATTTTAAGAAAAGGAAGTAGTGTCTAGACATTTTTCCTGATATGCATGGTTCACATGTAAGAAAAATCTATATCTATATATATTAGGTATTAAATCATTATTTGACATTCCTTTCATTTTATCAATAATTATGTATCCTAACCTTAAATGCCAAATAATACAATCATTAACAAATAAACAAACATCAACATATAAATGAGAATCAATGTAAGAAGAGGAATAAGCAATTTTATTTTCCAAGTTCAGCTGATACATTCCATCCATCAAGCTACCCCAAAATAAAATAAGACCGTGTTTCTCTACATAAACTTTCCAGAACAAAAACAAACTTAAAAATCTTTTTGATCTAAAAGTGGCACAAAAATTAAATTATTTCTCATCAATGAGGCACAAAGAACATATGTGAGTAGGAGGCTATTGTTACCAGGTATGGGTAATGGAACAGATCTGATTATCATAACATCACAATATGTGTTTTCCCCTATGTAATGCAATGTTCACCGGATTATACCTCTCTCATTTCAATAAAAGCATGAGAGTATAGTCGGGAAGATGAGAAGGAACAGAGAGCACCACGATCCAGAAATAACTATAGTGCACTAAGAATGAGAGTATTGTTACATGTAGTCTTTTTACAGGTCCAAATGCAATTTTATATGTCTCGTTAGCTAGTCATCCAGCGAGGTATACATCTCCTTAGGTGAGGTATATACCTTTATAATTTTTTACATTTGTTAAAAATTAATTCATTCAATTCAAATTTAAATGGGGTGATATACAATTTTCATCAAAGCATATATCTCAATAGACAATGTTACTACTTTTTAAAAATTAAAACATGTGAGTAGTACTGTTCGTGAGACTGTCAACAAGATTGTTCCTAACATTTTGCTTAACATTTGCCTTAGAAAAAATTCTCAAAACAAAGAATTTAATTTATATTTTCTTTAAGGGTTTTTTATTTTTAAGTCCCCATAAACCATCGTATTTAGTAATTGATCCCTCACTTCTTTGTATTTGGTTTTTTGTCTCCAGATTTAAAAGATAATTCATTTTTAGTTCCTCTGAGTGACCTATCCGTGAATTATTTGGTTTTCTTTTTAGTCTCTGTTAGGGACTGAAAAGTAACATGTCCTTTAAATATGATAACCAAAACTGAAATACGAAGAAGTGAGAGACCGATCACTAAATACGATAGTTTATGGGGACTTAAAAATAAAAAACTATTTCTTTAAATCACAAATACTGTGGATTTGGCATGTATGACCTACTCAGATGTCTTCCATTGACAAATTTTTCCTGGTCATCTAAACAGAATATCAAATAGGTCCATCAAATCCACTGTGGATATAGGTCTGTTCTTAAGAAATTTATGTATAACCTCATCCACATTCCTCATCAAACCATAGATTCATTTGTGAAAGACAAACCACATAATTTTGAAGACGAACTACACAGATATATGAAGACCAAAAATTATACACCACAAGAACAAGAAAAAACAAAGAAAATTAATTTGGAATACCTGAGTGGTACAAATGGATCCGAATGAATGTATCCCACTCCAAAACTTTAGAGAGAGACAAACTGAAAGCAATGAATGGAGTTTGAGTGATTCAACTACACAAAACTATTCAAAAGAGAGATGGTCAATGTTTGGGAAATAATTTAAAAAATAAATAATCCAAATATTACCAGTGAAAGCAAATGGAAGCTTCACGTGACTTAGTTATTATATTAGATAAAATGGAATAAACAAAAATCCAATTGGATGAATGTGAACCTTATTTTAATCCATTTAAGAGCATCTAAATCCCTCTTTTGCGGTGCAGATTCCTTGTGTCTCCTTTCTCCTGGTAGTTTCCTCTCCTTCCCACTTCCTCTGTCTTCCCCTCCCATGCTCACATATCAAACTTTGTACTCTGATTTGATTATTATTAGGATAGTTTAGCCTATTTTTTCAAAAAATATATATTATAATTGGGACAGGTTGATCAGATCTAACTCGACATCTGAACGGGTTTGGGTTAAAGTTTTATCGTCCTAGTTCAATTTAAATCTGGACTGGAGCAACACTAACCTTATTTCGGTTTGAGTTTAGGTTTGGAGTTCGGGATGTTTGGATTTTAATAAAAAAAAACCCGTAAACCCTAGATCTCATGCAGATCGATGAAGAAAAGAGAAACTATATGTGTACTTGTCATCATTGTTTTAAGGATATGATGGTAGGTCTTCCTCCTCTAAGTCCCTCTCTCTTTTGCTTTCACTCACGCAATGATGCGATGGGTATAAGAAAGAGAATTTAAGGTTTGGAGTGGGGACATCAACTATTTATATAGACAACCCAAATTCTGTCTTTACCAATCATAATGGCTGGATTTATAAATGAGTCCTTAATAGGTATTTACAAATAAAAATTGAATATGTACTCATTTAATACATGTGTAATTAAACGTGCATAAGAGATGTGTATTTAACCTTATCAACATCACTCATTCTTTATTTGACAATTAACAATGCTTAATAATGTGATCTATGTAGGCCCACCATAAAGAAATTTCTAACACAAGAAACTCAAACCCATTCAAAACCCAAATTGAGTGATAAATCTAACAATCTTGATATCCAGGCCCTAGTTTTTAGGCCCCGGTCACAACCCTGGGGTTTTCTTATTGGTTATCTGTTTGATCTTTTTCAAAAGTTAAAATGACAAAATACAATACTATCATTCACTTAATACCTTATGTTTTCTTCCTCCCGAAACACATCTCAACTTTTTTAAAAAAATTTAACCATTTCTTTTATACGCATCCGCCACTTGAAAAAAATAATTCTGGCTGACCTGTTCATCTTCGGCAACCGGCGTCATAACCCTTGGATTCCTCTCGCCGCCCTCTATCATATGAAATGTGGTTTGATTACCTTTCCAGCCCTCCTTCGGATTCCACCAACTTCGATCTGCACCTCCACCTTTTCATGAATGTAATTGACTTTTGATGAATGTAACTGTATATCATTTCATACTTGATAGATTAAATGATTTCAATTGTATAACATTCAATTTAAAATTTGTAACTTTCTGATGATCTGTATATGTAACATTTGTTAAATGAAACTTATTTTTCATAATCTGTAACATTTGTTAAATGTAAATTTTACTTTTTCAGAATAACTTAATTTGACGAATGTAACAGTTTCATTTTGATAAATTATATGTAACATTTGTTAAATATTTCGATGAATTATCTGAAGAAATAGATGTCGCTCATGTTTTTCTATTTTTTGTATAGCTTAGATTGAAGAATGTAATAGAATTTATTTTTTCATTAACTAAATTTAACATTTGTTATGGGCTTGTTTGGATACTGTGCAAATGGGGGTGAGTTTTCATTTGCACTGGGTCAAACACAATATCTTATTTAGTTATGATAATTAAGTATAACAAATAAAATCCCAGAGTTCTCATTTGCTCCATCAAATGGGACAATCAAAATTTCAACCAACCTCATGTGTTGTTATTTGTATTATTTTCTCACCTCTCAAGTGTATGTAAAGCAATTTTACATTTTTACCCTCTAACAAATTAATTAAAGTCCATATTATTCAAAACAAATATTTCTTCTCTTAATCTTATCTTAAGAATGAAAATAGATAATTACATTTTATAAATTTATATAACTTAGAATAATATAACTGTGTGGATTATAAATATTAATGTGGCATAAAAAATTATAAATGTTATTATATTAAAATATACCTAGAAATCTTAACTAACTATTATAGATATTATCCAACAAAATTGTTATTTATAAAATATGAAACCCCTTGTGGGATTATTTGTTAGTTGAAATCATATTTATTTTTGTTTATATTCTATTATATTAGAATCTTTTTTTTAACCACATAGATATAAATTAAAAAGACTAATATATGCAATATTTAAATTTTTATTTTTTATATAATATATATATTTTTTGAAAAGGTAAACGAATATCACCACGATTAATTAAATTATTGAAGTTACATCATCTAAGTAGGGGTGAGGGGAAATAGAAAAATGAAAACAAAAACATGCACACCATGGTTTAGGTAGTCGAGGCTACTACCCCTCTAAGGCTCCAACACAGTACACAAACCGACCCCTCCATTACGTCCTCACGTTTAGGCAGCCATTAATCAAGCTTACACACTTTGCACCCGCTAGGTGGTGACCCCAGCTGGCCATGAGGCCCATCCACGCGTTCAAGCTTATATATAATATACTGTTCATATATTTTTTCGGTTTTAAGAAAATAACATATTTGATAAACATTTGAAAAAAAAAATTTTATCTATTTAATATTATTATCTTTTAACATAATAAATGGGCATATATATAAACAATTTCACATATGTGAGACAAACAATGACTAACAAGAACATGTATAAATGATAGCACAACATGAAAACAAACAATCATGTGTAAATCGTGTACAAGGTTTCCTTACACGTGCAATGTAAAATTTGCATGCGCAGAAAAACACGTACAAATAATCATTGCATCCAAATGTGCCCTAAATGTAACACACAACGAAAAAGGTGTTTGACATTTTTCATAAAACTGACTATTAAAGAGGGGATCTGCTTTTAAATTATTTAAACATTGCATGGAATGTAAAACATTTAGGTAAATGTAATTGTTACGTTACATTTATGTAAATGTAAATGTTTTTATAAAATGTAACAAGTAGATATGAGAGATGTAAACATTTTGAAAATATATTTACATTGTGTGAGTTGTATCTCACTTATGTAAATTGTAAAGATAGTTGGCAAATGCTAAAATGTAACAGATATGTGAGATATTTTTAAAGAAGGAATTTGTTTTTCATTAAATGTGATATTTCCATTGTTATATATAACTGTCAATATAAAATGTAACTGTTTCACATGATAACTATATGTGTTTTTTTATTTAAATTTGAACACAATAAATATTTGATTATTTTAATAATTTCAATTGCATAACATTCGTTTTAAAACTGTTGTAGAAACAAAAAAGTAAAAAAAAAATACAACATGAAAGAAGAGGCTGAAAATTCTTCAAAAAAATCAAGATTTCTGCTCTTTCATGTTTTCACAATATGACAAAGATTGTATTTATGGAAAAACAAATGAACATATAAGATTCAATTCAAAAAAAAAAAACCTATGAAAATAAATTTGGCGCAGGAGTAAAAAAGTGTGGAGTAAATGTGCCGCACAAGAATAAGGAAAATTTTTTATCACCTCCTCGATTTGAGGGATCACTTAATCCAAAAAGTTAATTTTACCACACGGGAATATAAGGGAATGCACATGTGCCACCTCATGGGGCTTATGATGGGACTTATATTAGAGGCTTAAAAAATATTATTGATCAATCTAAATGTTCTAAGTTGAATTTTATATTGTTTAATTTATTAGATAAAATTTGAATTGTCTCATTCTTTTACCTAAAATTTGTCACTTCTATAATTTCAACTATTTATTATCTAATTAAAATGTCCCTCATTTTTATATTTTTATATTTCTTGTGAGAAAAATTGACTCTTGTAAAATTGTAATTGTTTAAAATTACATATTTCGAAGTTACGTTCGCACTAAAACAATAAAACTCAACTTAAACCCAAACGAGCTTTTTGGGTTCAAGAGTCGGGCTCAGTTGGATTGAATTTGGATTGACTTCCTTGATCTTTATATTAGATTTGGGTTGAGCTCTAACCCGACCTAACCTGTCTGAGTTGCACCCCTAGCATAGCCAATAATGCTGGAGGATATATATAAACTTAACAAACGTGACAATAAATTATTAAATGGGTTCATCCTAATCCTATACGCTGAAGGGCGTATAGGATTGACATGGTGTAGTCAAGCTTATGCATATGTACATAGAAATTGTCGTGTGTATAATTGTATAAATTATTGTGTGCAATAAGTGATGTTGGATCACTAAAATAGAATTTTGGGTATCTCCAACTTGGTTCCTCCAACTTGATTGTTGTTATACACAAACTCCTGTTAACAAGGTATATGTTTCGTTATATAAATTTTTTATATTTTTACAAATATATTCATACAATTCATTAGAATATATATTTTTTTTTTTTGTAAAAATATGTATCTTAATTATTAGATGAAGAATCTTCTTTTAAAAATAAATCGAAACATGTGTGGATTAGAATTGAGACCAGTAAAAGTACTGTACACAATGTAATCCAAAGTTTAATTGTATTTGGATGGACTTGGGCGAACTTAGAGAAATAAAAAGGTTGGTAAAAAATGTAACCAATCATATAATTTTTTACCCACCAAAAAAAATACTCATAATTTTTTTGTATGCTAATTTCAAATCAGTAGTGTACCTTTTAATACTCTCGAGAAAGTGTATAATGCAGCGAAAAATTAGAATAAAAATCCAACAAGCGTTGAGATCCTTCAATAAACCACATTTCTCAAAAGAAAAATAAAACTCAAAAATATATTAAAAAAATAAAAACTCTAAATTACAAGTCTCCCTTTTATACTAAATTTTTTTACTAAAATTAGTTAGAAATAGAAGTTTATTGTAACTAAATATAGAGAATCCTAGAAGATCCTCAGAATTGATAGAAATCAAATCCGAGTGGAGATATGTAGAATCTAAAAAGTTATTAAAAATAGCAAAAACGCCATTTTGAGGACTTAAAAAAAGGAAAAATGAAAAAATAAGCGCGTGTTGCTGCGTAGCGACAACTTTTGAAGATCTCATCGATATCTAGCTCCAATAAAAATTTCAGGCGATTTCGAGGTCAAGGCCCCTTTTATTTCTACTAGCCGGCTTTTTTTTTAAAATATTTGAAAATCTAAAAGTGGATCTTAACGAATTCATCGCTCCCTGAACACGTCCACCACCCGTTCTGTATCATTGTACTTTTGTTAAATTTAAAAAAAAACTCTCTTTATAATTTTAAAACTTTTTTTCCAACAGCCAAAACCACTGGGATGTTTGAGAATAAGTTTAGATTAAATAAAAATTTTATAAAAACATAATCTCTAAAAATTATTCAAACTATTTTTCATACACTAACTTATTCTCATATTACATTTATTTACAATTCTTCATGGCCATCTAAACAGAATATTAAACAGATCCACCAAAATGAACTGTAGACATACATATGTTCTTAAGAAAGTCATTTATAAATATGATTGAACAACAAATTGCCATCTATTTATGAAATATGAGTATATGGACAGGTCACTAGCTCTGTTCTAAAATTACACTATCATTGCACTGTTAAGTGTATTTGAATGCTATTAGTATAGCCTATTATTCAAGTATTATTGTTTTATGAGTATTAATAGTTACAGTGAAAAACTATAATGAGACACTTTGGTGTTCCTTGTTTGGTTGTCTGTATTGGCATTTCCCTTTTAATCAAGTTTATTGGACTCTGCCAAGTTGAGTTTTAACAGTGAAGCACAAGCCTAACCCTTCACTAAAATATAATACTTGAGCATGAACAGGGCAGCAAATCCTTATGTATAATAGATTAATCTCATCGTTACTTGTAATCAATATTATACTAAACTAAATCAAAATATGAGTACAAATTTTTTTTTTATTTTTATTGGTAATCAAATTTTGTATTGCTAAAGTATAAAGATTTACAAATGCACATTGCTTACAAAAGGACAAGGTCATTGAGGATACAGCCAAAACATTGAATGCTGACATCCCCTTTTTAACCCATCTCTCTCATTACATTTGTGAAGATCATACCCCTTGAAAAAAGGGCATCCTCTGTTAAATCTGCAGAAAATACCAAGGAAAGTAATAACTAGCTTTTTCTGAGGTATCCTTCCATTTTTCTATCTTGATCCATGACTTCTCTTATTTCATTCCATAAATTCTCCAAGTAAAAAGTGGTTTCTCCCCTCGTTAATTGAAAAGATGCAGCCAAGTCAGCAGGGGAATTACCTTCCCTATAGATGTGAGAAGCTTTCCATCCTTGAAGTTGTTGTAAGCCATGATGGATGCTTCTAAGAGATCTGAAAGACGACCATGGTGCATTGCCTTTGCCATGAATCCATGCAAGAGCTGTGGTGGAATCTGATTCGACCCAAAGGTGTGAGGCACCCAACTGTATTCCCAACCATATCCCTTTCTCAATGGCTTTAAGCTCAAGCAGGTTAATGGAGGGGAGGTCCAACCTACCAGCCAATCCAATGAGAAATTCAGCCCTGTCATTGCGAATAATTGCACCATAACCTCCTCGATCATCCGCTAGAGATCCATCAGTGTTCAACTTTAGCCAATCAACATCGGGAGGGAACCATGTGACAATTTTACTGGATGACTGCTTCTCTTGAATTTGTAACCCAAAAAAAGAACCAATACTGCTTGATTCTGATGTGATAGGGGCTTGAAAAACCTTAAAGGTAGTCCTGTTCTTAATACTGTCTTTGATCCTTTTTAGTAAGGACAGTTTATGTTTCTGGGTCCTTTTGAAAATTCTATTGTTCCTTTCTAGCCACAAATACCAGAATGTAGTGGAAAGGATGATTAGCACAATATCCTTCTTAAAAGGATCAGTAACATTAGTTGCCAGCCATTCTTGCAATAAGTCAAGTCGATGAGGGAATGGTGTTCTGATAAACAATGCTTTAAATAATGATATCCATACGAACCTGGAGTAAGCACAACCCAAGAAGAGGTGGTCAGCCTCCTCATTGGCGGACGAACACAATGAGCACACTATTTCTTGAACTAGACCTCTCCTTTGAAGTCTACACAGGGTCGGTAGCTTATTGTGAAAAGCCTGCCAAGTGCACAAGCAATGCTTCGGGGTTTGTAGCGGATGCCACAACCACTTTGTCCACTGAGGAGGAACTGCCCTGATCCTCATTTCTGTCCATGCTTCTGTTAGCCCAAGGGTACCACAAGTGCTCGGGTACCATATCAGAATATCACTTCCAAGCCCCCCAACTTCGATCTGCAATATCTCCGCCCATACTGAGTCTAGCTCCATCGAGCACCTTGGTGGCTTCAACCATCGACCATTGTTGATGAAGGCTGCAACCTTAGCTTCCTTGGGGGGGCCCCATTCGTAGGAGACCCTCCCTAGTATCTGTAGCAGCCCTTTCCCATTGATCCATGGGTCATACCACAAATTGGTGGTCTGACCCTCGAATACAAGGTATCTAGCCTTTGGTGCAATCCAGTCCCGAGCTTTGATAATGGTTTTCCAAGAGGAGGAACCACTTGAGGAAGGTTGAACATACCATATGTTTTCTTTCTTGAGGTATCTTTCCTTCATCCACCTCGCCCAAAGCGTGTTGGAGTGGCTTGCGAGCTCCCAGAACCGAACACCAGCTGCTCCTAATGTCCAGTCCTTAGAGAGCTTTATGTTCAGTCCTCCTTCCTCAAAAGGTTTGCATATCGTTGTCCAACTGACCTGGTAAGCTTTGTGTGAATGAGAAGTTCCCTGCCAAAAGAAATCCCTCAAGAGTTTGTCAATTTCCTTCAAAGTTTGTCGAGGTATGCAAAAGGCCGAGGACCAGAAAATCTAGTAAGAGAAGAGGACAGATCTGATCAATTCAGCCCTTCCTGCCTTGGATAAGGAGTGCCCAGTCCAAGATTGGATTTTTTTTTGAATTTTGTCCAATAGGGGTGTACAGAGATTATGCCTAAGAATTCCATGGAAGAGTGGAAGACCGAGGTACCGAATCGGAAGAGAATAAAGGCCAATATCAAGTAGTTGAGCGAATTGTTCCGACTGTGGTCCTGCACTAGCAAAGATTTGGCTCTTGGTGGTATTAAGTTGCAGTCCAGACATAGAGTCAAAGGAAGATAGAAGATCACTTAGAGCGTGCGCTGATGTTTGGCTTGTATCCGTGAAGACTAGCAAATCATCCGCAAAGCCTAGGTGTGAAATATTTAAACTTCCCCTACAGAAGTGACCCAATGCACCCTCCTCGACCAATCGGTTAATCTGAGAAGACAAAGCTTGAATAACCAAGGTGAATAAAAGGGGTGACAAGGGATCACCCTGACGAATACCACAACTAGAAGAGAAGAACCCCTCCGGTGAACCATTGAACAGGACTGAATATCTCGCTGATGTGACACAATCCATGCAAAGCGCAACCCAATGATCATTAAGCTTGCAACTGCGAAGAACCTCTTCAAGGAAGCTCCATCGAACACTATCAAAGGCCTTACGAAGATCCACTTTGATACAAGCCCGAGAGCGGCCTTGTATGTTGAGATATTTGACCAGTTCATGGGCGAGCTGAATATTATGATGGATGCTTCGCCCCTTGATGAAGGCTGCTTGATGCTCGCTGACTAGATGAGGAAGAATAGGCTGAAGCCTTGTTGCCATGATTTTGGTGATTAGCTTGTACAATGTATTGCACAAGGAGATGGGTCTATATTTGTCAATGGTGTCAGCATTTAGGGATTTTGGTATAAGAGCAATGAAGGAATGCCTGACTTGTCGAAGGAGCCCTCCTGAGCAGAAGAAGTGTTGAATAGCTTCTACCACATCCTGTTGCACTGTACTCCAAAATAGTTGATAGAAACGGGCAGGGAAACCATCAGGACCAGGGGAACTGAGAGGTTTCAGACTGAATGTGGCTTTGCGGATCTCTTCAGGGCTGATCGAGGATAAGAGGCTGAGGTTTTCCTCATCAGTGATTGTGCCAAAGGCATTGAGATCCGGAATGGGTGCACCACTTTCCCGATTAAGCAGTTCAAAATAGAATTGTACTATGTGTTCCTTAATCTCCTCCGGCTTTGTGATTTCCTCCCCATCAGAAGAGCGAAGACTACTAATCGTGTTCCTCACAGAATGAGCCTTTATGGAGTCATAAAAGAATTTTGTGTTAGAATCACCTGACGATAGCCAAAGCTGACGGGATTTCTGCCTGTAGAAACATTCTTCTTGAGAGAGGCTTCTTGTATAGTTTTCCTGAGCTGATTGTTCTTCTGCTTGAATACAAGGATCAAGAGGGCGTGATTGAAGAAGAGCCTGTTTTTCTGCCAGCAGATCCCGACTATGCTGCAAAGAGTGTTGAACCATCCCAAAAACAGCTCTGTTCCACTGCTTAAGAGCTAATTTAGTAGCTGAGAGTTTCTTGACAAGTCGATACATAGGAGTCCCGCGAACTTCAGTTGACCATGCCCTCTCAACAACTTCCTTGAAGGTTGGGTGTGACTCCCACATCTCAAAGTACTTGAAGGGCCTCGGACCAGTAACTTTCATTGGGGAATGATCGGAAATACCTGGAGCAAGGTAATGGACCTTGGAGTGTGGGAAAAAATTGAGATAAGGTGTGTTAACCAAAACACGATCAAGCCTACACATAATTTGTGCATCTTGGCGATTGTTCCAGGAGAGAATGTGACCATGGGCTTTTAAATCTTGTAAACTTGATGCTTCTATGCAAGTGTTGAATTTGCGGAGTCTTCTCGCAAAGACTAGTCGACCACCAGATTTTTCACTGCTGAACCGCACTTCATTAAAGTCTCCCCCCACTAACCATGGTGAGTCCCTGACCGAGGAAGATAATTTAATAATGATCCCCCATAGGAGAAGCCTCTCGGAGAAAAGATTCGACGCGTAGACCGAAGTAACGAAGAAAGCTTGTTGCGTGCGATGACAATGAACTGAACAATGTACATGCTGTCTGGAGTGGTCCAAAATTTTAACCTCCACTAGATCACTGTTCCAGAGGATACAAATTCTCCCCTCAGAGGAGAGAAAAGATGAGTTCAGATGAGTTAATTTTCTTTGGAGCACCTGTTGACCCATGGTGTCAAGTTTGGTTTCCATCAGACTCGCGAAAGAAGGCTTTTGAGTATTGAGAAATGTGCTTAATTCCAGTTGCTTCACTGCACCCTTAGAACCCCAAACGTTCCAGAAGATACTCTCTATGTAAAACAGTGTGGGGGTGCAAGAACATAACAACGATTACAATAAATCCTTCCCATTCCCTTTTTGAAAGGGTTTGGGTGTAGGATTATATTTAGTTTTCCTGCCCTGGTCTATTTGCTCATCTGCCAGTTCTTGAAAGAAGTCTTTGATGGGAACACATTTTGGAGCCTTTCCTTTTTTTACTCGAACACCGAATTTCTTAGTATTTGCTGATTGATTTTTTTGACTACTGTCTACTGCTTTATTGACCACCCCTATCGTGGACTTGGGCAAAGAATCCTCTTCCTCTTATACTGAGGGGGAGAGGTCAATGACAATGTTTGTGCCTGTTTCAGCTGGAATTTGGCCTATTTCTTCCCCTGTTTGAGTACCGAGAGAATCGCCCCCCAAAATTACAACGTCCAAGTTGGGCCTAGAGGATATATGATCATTTGATAAAGCTATACTGACAGAGTCACATTCCTTTCCTGGCTGCTTGAACTCCGTTAGGTGAACGTCCTGAACTAGATTAGCTTTCCCTTGTTCCTTTAGTTGGGCAATTTTTTTCTCATTCTGAGGCAGAATAACATCAACCATGTTGCTTTTAGGATCCTGTTGCATTTTTTCTTGTTGCATTGCTGCTTTCAATTGGGAGGTTTCAATGCTGTGGGTAACCCCTTCTTGTAAATTCACCTCTATGGCCAACTCTTCACTTAGGGAATCAACTTGTAGAGCTGCAAATTGATTAGGTGAATTGATTCCTTTCATTGCATCTGCCAAGAGCTTGCCTTTTGGTGTATTTGCTGATTTCTGAATCTCCTTCCATTGCATCGTGACCTTCTCTTTTCCTTTTGCCAGAGAAGCTTTGGGAGGGACGTTGTTGACCTTCTCGGAATGAGACTTTGCGGTAGAGGGCTTCATGATGCAACATGCCTCGTCATGTCCAAAAGTTTGACAATATTTGCATGCAATTGGTTTCCAGTCGTAGTCTATTTTGAAAGTTTCGCGAACTCCTGGTAGCACATCTACTAGAATATTATCTGACAAAGTTTTTGAGGCCTGAACCTCCACACAAATTCGAGCATACGAGGCTCTAGAACACCTCAAGGTGGCTGAATCATAGAGGAACTCCTATGATGCTGCCAATACGACTAAGACAGTCCACTTCCCAAAGGTGCAAAGGAAGATTGGGCAGCCTAACCCAGATGGGCATACTGCTCAACCTCTCTTGCTCCATTCTGACTTCGGGAGACCATTTGCGAAGGATGAATGGGCGGTGATCCATTGTCCACGGCTTTCCCTCGAGCACAGAAGTGGCATCCTCAGGTTGATCAAATTTTACAGTAAAAAAACCATTTCCATGCAAGAGTAGCTGTATTTCTCCCTTGGGATTCCAAAGTTTCTTCAGGAATTGCAAGAAGGGGGTGTAAACAGGGATCTTACCTATGATGTAACCCACCACTGCATTGTCCCATTGCTGAATATTTTTAGCATAAGCTTCTGGTTGAAGAGATGCCAATTGGATTGAACCCTCCATTGTTGGCTCAATGAATTTCAAGTTGCCAAACGACAAGGGCTGCACACTTTGAAAAAGCGCTCCCCAACTCTTCACATGTTGTGCAGACGAGGGTGGGGGAACATAAACAGGTTTTCTGTGGTGTTTGGGTTGAGCTGAAGCTCCAACACTTGTTGCCTTGGATGGGAGGGCAGGAAATGGTTCAGTGGGAGAGAGTATTATTTTGGGAGTGGAGGTGGGGGTGGGGGTGGAAGAGGGGTTTTTCTGGGGAGGGTTTTTAGAGGGTTTTTGCAAAGGATTAGAAGAGGGAGTTTGTTGGGGAGGGTTTGCAATGACTGAAATGGGTAAAGAAGGCTGATTAACAGAGCCTACCTCAGAACTAGAGACAGGGACCGCTGGTCCGCCTGACACATCAACGGAGAAGGCTGCTCCCCGGGAGTTTAAGTTGAAGGCATTGAAAATGCTGTCGATGGTACCTCCCCGTGGAGGAGGTTTCTTGACAACAGGGGAGTGCGAGACTGGTGGGATGGTCGCAGATGCAGGGGACTGGAGGGCAGAACCAGGGAGGGCCTCCACCGACGGAGAGCCCGTCTCCGGTGCTGACATCGCGACGGGAACAAGTTCCCGCCAATACTAGGAGTTCCAGCCCAAGAAGTTCGCCCTAGGAGCTCTCGATGAAGGATTAGAAGAGGGTGTTCAGGTCATATGAGTACAAATTAGATAACGTGAACAAAATGTATACCTATTTTTACAAGATTAGTATATAGATAAGGAATTCTTATGATTGAAGAAGAATAGAAGAGATCTATTGTTAATGACAATCCAAGCTTAAGTTAGCCCTCAAAGAAGATGGATGATATCAGGCCCATTGTCATCCCTACTTAATTATGTTAAAACGTGAACAATTATATGTTGCTTCACATAAATGAATTGGAAAAAATAGTAAAACCACCCTATAAAATTGTATTGATCGATAGACAAGGTAATACGTGCAGAAATCAACATCTTATTAAAACAATTGTACAAACACAAATACAAGGACGCCCCTCAACGCTTCGTAAAATACAAAACCAAAAAACTGACTTTTAGCGACGGACTCTCATGACTTTTGGCGACGGACTATAGCTGTCGCAAATTGGCGACGGAGATAGTCCGTCGTCATTTCCTAAAACAAGTGACAACTTTTTTAAAACGGGCAATCGGATTCTTAATTATGTTCGATTGCCCGTATAATTTTCAGAAAAGGGAGATCGTGCGTTCATGGGGAAAAAAACCCTAACCCTCTTTGTTTGTTTATCTTCATCTTTCACTTTTTTTCTCTCTCATAATCGCAAATGCAACCGAAATTTGAAGACTCTGAAAACCCTCCCCTTTTTAATCGTCTCTTCTCAAGACCCTTTCATGTCCATCTCGGCCCTCTGAAGCCCAAAGATCGGACTCGTCTTCCTCTCCAAGCTCTCCTTCAAATCCCTAGAAACGTCGATCATGGCCTCCTCCCCCATCGCCATCGCGGCCCCGCCCAAGCCCTCCTCCGTGTCGACGCCGGATCAACCGTGTCTCTGATTCATCCATTGGAAGCTCCGATGAGTTTGTATTCGATGTGTTGGTTATTTTCGAATTTCGTGTGTATTAGTTGTGATGTTTTTGGGAGTGAATGAAAAAGAAGGGTTTTTGATTGCTCCAGGTGGGTGTCTGAGTTTGGAATAGCGAGATTTCAATTCAATGTGTGATGGGAGAGGTAGGTTTGGATGGATGGGGGATTATGGAACTTTAGGGATTGATTTTAGATTTGGGATTTCTAAATTTGAGTAAAGGGTGCTTTTGTGGTGCTAAATTAGAATGTATTACCTTTTTTGTATGAGATAGTTTTCTCTCTCAATTTTTTTATTACCTTCATTCAATCATTGATATTCAGGTCTTTTGGAATATGGGTGTTGAAGAGTGACGCATTGAAGTTGATATTGGAAAGAAAGCTTGAAGTGGGGTAAGTTTTGTTGTGTAGACATGATGTAAAATGTGTCAAAAATTTACCCTTCACAAGATCTGTTAAGAGAATTTATAAAATGGTTTTTAGCATTAATATTGACACTCTAGGTAGTAGAGGTGGAAGAACATGCTTAGTATATTGATTTTATGTTTTTACATGCCTTCTTTACTTTTATATCATGTGACTGCTAAAGATGATGTCTCTTCTTCTTTCCATTGCTTTGTTACGTAATGCAATAAGTTTTTTGTGTTCATTCTCTTCATACATGCGAAAATAGGAAGTACTTCTATCTGGGGCAGTTGCCCTACTTAACCAGTGCTCAGTCACTTGCATATGAGGTCTGTTCTTTTCTTTCATCAGCAAACAGTTAAGAGATTCTCTTTTGATTGTTGAAGAAATTCAGTAAAATATTTAATTGCTCATCAAAGGTCTGATAATATTGTATCGAGGAACTGTAGAGCTTAATTGGTGATGTATTTGTTACTTTATTTTATACTTCTGCTACTCTAGATGTTAATTAATTATTCATCAGCATGCCATGACTTAAATATGCAGAGGGGATCTTGCCCCAACTTCTCTTAAGGTTTGTTGATTAATTGACATGGGACTTCTGAGATTCTCATAACAAAGAAAGCCACCCCCTTCTTGTGAACACTTTTTTTCATTATATAGCTAGCTATTGATTAATTAATTGTTTCAGCATGTAACTCTTATCATACTATCTAATTGATTCTTTAATTGTTCCAGGGTATAACTCTTTTCATACTCATAATTCATATATTTTTCCCGGTTGCATATGAAGGACATTGTTTGTATTGGAGGAGCCCTCTAAACATTATGAAGGTGGGTTTTCATCATATATCCCTCACCAGTTTGATTTACATATGTAATTACTGACTGGCATATAAGGAAGCACTTTTTTGAGTTTAAAAATGTTCGGTAACATTCCTATCTCAATGGGAATACTTGAGTTTTTTTTTCTTCTTAATTGCTGATCTCGTGTGAAAAGATTCAAATATCGCCAACGCGAAGAAGAATGCATAATTTTAGTCTGGAAACAACTGATATAATACAAGAAACCTATGGGACAAGAAACTTCATTTATTCTATTGAATTCATGGTTTTTCCTGGTTTTCCCTATTAGTACTTTGTGAGTTCCTTTATTCTTGTCCCATGTATTGAACATATGTAGCATAAAAGAGGTTGGGGAATAGTATCCGATTCACCGAATGCTTATAGTTCTTTCATTTCTTTCAAGCTTAGGCTTCTAGTAGATGTCACTCTATTCATCTTGTTGTTACTTCACTTGTATGTTTTTCCGTACAAAATCAATTTTACTGTTTTTCTTTTCTCTACCATTGTATCCATCTAAAATTTTCCCAAAGTGTAATAAATAATGCCTCCTACATTGTATTATTATCTCACTTTATTCGATACTTTATATTGCATTTGCAGGTTGTATTCCTATCACTGTTGTCTTGTGATTTATTAATTTATGCTCCTCTGCCTGTGAGAATTGCTCCATATATCCGTGTGATCTTTGTTATATTATCGATTAGGTAAGCCTATTGAAACTCTTTCCTCTGTTGAAACATTAATGTGTATCCATATTTTTTCTTGTTTTTCTAGATGCTGATCAAGTGTTCATTATTCATAAACAAAATTTTGGCTTGTTAATTTGCTCCTATCATGTAGACACGACGAGTGACATAGATGGAGACTTCATGCAAGTTCAAAATAAAAGCACTAAAAGGTCCAGCTATACAACCATCAACAACCTAATGCATATGCATAAATTGAAATTCTTCTTCTGGAGGCTGTTGACATGATGATCGTTGAATTTATGGAGTGTGGACTGCATACGTATAGAATTTTGCTTGGTAAGTTCAAAGGGTCGAGTTGTACTTATATGTATGTCTGATTTTTCCACCTGCCTTGTTCCGCATTTTATACTTCAAAGTTATCCTAAGTGCTTAATAAATAAAAAGTACATAAAAAAAAATTCTAAGGCTTCTCCACAATGTTAACACGCTCTTGTCATTTTTTAGCCTCTAGATTAAGTATTCATCAATCTTGTCTATTACTATTTAATTTACATGTCAGATAGCTATAAATAAAAATGATAAATTAGAAATGTTCATCAACTGATGGATCTAGGAGTGAACTTTGTGGGAGTTGTTATGGGTGCTTAATGATGGGGCTCAGTTTTTATGATTGTTTAATGAGTGAACTTGTGACTTGTATTCCTTTAACATCATTTTTTTTATGATACCATGATAAATTTTTAAATATACATCTTTGATTTACGATATATTTTTTTGCAGGTTCTTTACTCTTGCGTGTGAGTGTATAAAGGTATCATTTGATAAATGTGAAAGGAAGAAAATGAAAATAATGTCATGGTTGGACGAATTTTTCACATTAGTTAGTTAAACTTTGTATGTATAGAAAGGATTAACATTTATTCCAAGTGAGAGTATTGTCTTGTTAAAGTTCTTCTTATTGTTAATGTATGATTTGATTTATAAAATTTGTTTTATGAAATTGCATCCAATTTGTGATCGAATGGGTTGAATGAGAATGAATATTCAAATTCATGTCGAATTTAGTTGAATGATTTGGTTTTTTTAAATTCTTGGAGAAACAGATTGTGATAATAAAAAAAGCTGGAGTATCAGATTCTACGGATTTTGTGAAATTTATTTTAACGGATCCTTTCCGTCGCTAAAGATCATGGTGACAAACTTTACACTTTTAAAATAGTATACGTGACGGACCATATCTGTCGCTAATAGAAATGGTGACAGAGTTTATCGGTCGCTACTGGCTATTAGTCTGTCACAAATTATAGCAACCACGACGAGCTAAGTCGGTCGCTAAACATAGCAACCGCAATGGCCTAAGTCCGTCGCTACATATAGAAACTGCGACGAACCAAAGCCGTCGCAGACTTTTTCCCGATGCCCTCAACGCCAACGGCCCTGCGACGGCTTATGTCCGTCGCGAAACATCTACAGCAACGGACTTAGACCGTCGGGAAAGGTCAAGTTTCTTGTTGTGATAGCTCTACATTCTCGACATGTAGGCCCCACTTCAGTTAGGGAAATTCACAAAAATCAAAACTTTCTCAACAATCAAAACTTTCTCTACATAAATTGCTGTTTACTTTCTCCCACCTTTGTGTCTGTCTTGTACTTTCCTTCTCTGAAGAAGAGGATGAAGAGGAAGACAAGCCAGACTGGTTGCTCTCAGCTTTGTCTTTGCTAAATGCCTTCCTGACATCCTCCTTGAGCTTGCCAAAGCGCTTAAGCTTTATATTCTGCTCATCGAGTGTGCCTCGTTCGAGGTAAAAGAGGTCCGGCAAGTCGTCCTCCATGAACTTATCAAGCACTTGAGAGCCGTGGGGGAAGTAACGCCGACCCATCTCCACTGCAATTTAATTCGGATATATACAGCCACTTTAACTCGGATCTAGTAGAGTTTGAACACAAAATAAAGTTCGAATAAGATTCCGAGTCTAATTGAGCTTTAAAAATTATTCAAGCTCGCTCATTTGTCTAATTGAACAAATCCGAACGAGCCCATACCGAGCCAAGTCCGAGCGGCTTGGTTCATTTACTAGCCCTATTCTTGATTGACAATGACGACCTCTGAGATCGGCCTCTTCATCGATGACAACGCCCTCCAAGATCGGCCTATTCATCGACGATGCCCTCCGTTTGACGATGACAACGCGGCCACCACGGCCGCCCTCCAATCTCGGCTTCTTCTTCGACCTTCTTTTGTCCCCCCCCCCCCTCTGCTTCTCTTTGCCCTCTCAATCTTTATCTGCCTCTCTCATTATCTCTAACTCTATGTTTTTCTATCCTCTCAAATGGATCACAGTTGAGGATAAAGTGACACAGGGTTTTTTTATTTTAAATGAAAAAGTGACACGTGTTTTTGTTTATGAAAAAATGACACATAGATTGAGAGGGAACAACATTAAATATATTAATAATGTTTTTAGGCCCTAACATTACATGCCCTAAACCCCATGACGTGACAATTGTACATTATCTATTATACTCTTAAGTCTATTTGAAAAACCATTTCTTTCGTTTTGTGTGGAGTGTCAACAATGAATGCGATTACTCAACTGCGCATCGTAGAGTATCATCAATTGTCGATTATTTTTGGATTAAACCATCAAAATTGTCTTGGCTCCAATTTTAATCGATCTCCCGTCATCGAAACCGAATTATATAAGATGAACACATTGTAACAGATCTGAAAATCAATTCTGAGAAGTTTGAAAACACTGATTTGTTCTTTTTTAAGTTGGATCTCCCATCAATATCTTCTGGATCAGGTTTAACAATTGTTTTTTTTTTATTTATCATATTATGATCTTATTGGAATGCAAGTCATATCTTAAATAAAAATTAACATTTTTATTATCATGTTACATGTTTTCAATTTAGAAATTTTTTTATGTATTGATCATCATATGACACCTTTTTATTTTGTTTCGTTTTAATTTCATAAATGTAACACTCGATATTGTTTAATTTATATATGGTTTGTGTGATGTTGACTATTTTTGTCTTAATATCTTAAATGTAACACTCGATACTACTACATTTTATATATGGATAGTTGTATGATGTTACTATTATATTGTTGACAATGTAAATAGTTATTTTTCAAATATGTATTATTTTTGTTACATTCATAAATGTAACAGTCAACCTCATGCGTGTATTGATTTATATTTGTTACATTCATAAATGCAACAATCAACTATATGTAAATTACATGGAATGTAAAATATTTAGGTAAATGTAATTGTTATGTTATATTTATGTAAATGTAATAGTTTTTATGAAAATGCACCGAATAGTTCAGGTAATATTTGTTCAATGTAACTCACAATAAAAAATGTATTTGATATTTTTTATAAAATGTAACCGACTATTGAAGAGAGGATTTGTTTTTAAATTGTTTAAACATTGAATGAAATGTAAAACATTTATGTATATGTAACAAATAGTTGTAAGGGATGTAAATATTTATGAAATGTATTTGTATTGTGTGAGATGCATCTCATTTATGTAAATTAAAAGGATAATGTTACATCCAGCCCCATTTTCAGTCTTAATTCCAGTCTACAAGTGTTTTGAATTTTTTAAAAATAGTATACATCATCTAATGAGATACGTACTTTTGTAAAAAATGAAACACACACTCCAATAAATTGCATGGATGCATTTATAGAAAATGTAAAAAAATTCTTTCGAAGCATATGCGTTGTTAATGTGAGCATATGCGTCGATATAAATCTATCGACGCATATAGGGCCAAAATTGGGGCTGGAAATGGATCTGGGTGTAACAGCGCTCAAATTAAGAAGATGTTTGTCAAATGAATGTTCAGTTAATAACATTCATAAAAAAAATTCTGTATAATACGAATGTAATTTGGAAAAAAGTAGACCATTTGAAGGATTTTGACCAAAAATAATTTAGTTAAGTTTAGTGTAATTTAAATAATTTTTGGTGTAACTGAAATAGAAAATTTAATTACTAGATAAGGATTTCAAACTTCAAATTTTGAAATAGGTAAATTCTAGTGTAATCGAAATTCATGTGAAAGATTAATAATTGAATAGAGAAAAAAATGAGATTTGGGTTAATGAGATATATTTTTAACGAAGGGCATAACCGTATTTCGCCATTTTATCCTTTTTCAAAAGTTAACAAGCTAACCAATAAGGTGTTGATACCTCATGGGCTTGTGAGTGATGCTTATATTTTGGGGCTTAGATATCACCACTGTAAACATATTTAGCCATGCTTATTTTATAATGCTAGCGTGATAATATGACATGGGTTTATATAATTAGTTCACACATTGTTTATGCTTATCGACAACCACAAGTATCACATAAAAAAATTGATTTGTGAATATATTTTTTTTAAGTTGTTTTTTAACATATTTTTAATTGTTATTCATAATATTAATTCTATAATGTGTGATTAAAAACGTGATAAAAATTATGCTTGATTTGTGATATCTTCAAATTTTACCATGCTATCTCTTGTTTAAAAATCATTACTATATAATTATTTTTTATTAATTAAAAATTACATAACCGCATATAGTATACATAGTGCATATATTCTGTACAGTACCTCAATTGCACGTAAACCGCATACTGCATATGCAAACACTGATGTGTGATACACCATCTAAACAAAATGTGGCTTACTTGGTCATCCTCATCCTACAGATAATCTGACACCTTGGTTCCCGGTCAAGTGTGAGCATAGCGAGAACATGAACCGTTCCATGAGGGACCTTGATTACGGAACCGTTCCATGTGAGATAAGTATTGACGAGCTTGTTCAACATCCTCTAAGATGTGACAAGGTATAGCGTCTTGGCCTTAGAGCATGCAGTGTAATGAGTGCCTGAGCATGGAGTAAATGCATATATTATTAGTCAATCCCTATGATTGTAGAAATTTAACACCTAGTAGGAATGTAGGATGGCATCCATCTCTGCAGAAAATGGGTGATTTCCATATGGTGAGATGTAAATATCGCACCCCAGCACCCTACGAGGATGTGGGTAGAGATTCACAAATCCTGCCTCGGTAGCTCGAGTGTGTTGATTTACACTTCCATCTGTTATGATCAAGTTGATTTGTAATGTCCCTGCTGCATGTATATGATGCAATTCTTCCACCGACATCTACCTATATCCGAGGGAGGCTTCCATACTTCCCAGGTGCTCAACACATTCTTGCATGTGTGCCTCCACCCTGGTAATGAGAAATTGATTGAATTGATGGCCAATTGTCTCAAAAGATGCAATGGTTCCGTGCCAGCCATTGCCACAACATAAAGATGAAGAAAATGAGATGAAACAGAGTTGTGATCCCTGCACCAAGCATGATGAGTGGTTGCTTGCATTGCCAAACATGGGACGATGGCTAGAGTGAAACAGCGGCCGCTTGCCAATATGTCACTGCAAAGTCACACAAGCTCAGTGATACCAGGCTCTGAGCCACACATGAGATATGAAACCTCCATATGAATACCAGTTGAATCTAAATACATCTTTATATGGTAGTTGTCCTCAATTCAAACGCCACAGAAAAATTGAAACTTAGGAAATATGGGGAGCCTCCAAATAGCCTTCCATAGCTGCGCATGGCGGGTTGCAAGAACGTACGTCATCGTTTCCCTCAACACCACTCTGCAATGCAATTAGACCAAAGTGGGGTGGGGGGGGGGGGGGGGGGGGGGGGAGCATCCAATCCACCTAGTATTTTGGGGGTACTTATAGCAATTTGTCTTCGCACCAAGTGAAGGATCCTATGGGATTGTTGTAATATATAGAAGGGTTTTTTTAGTCCTTGTAAACTATATGATTTAGTGATCAATCTATCACTTTTTCATATTTCAGTTTAAGTCCATAGATTTAAAGAGTATGTTTCTTACTAGTCCCTGGGAGGGATCTATCCCTAAATTATTTGATTTTCTTTTTAATCCCTAGGAGGGGCTAAAAAGAACATATACCTTAAATTTGAGGACTAAAACTAAAATATGAAGAAGTGAGAGACCAATCACTAAATCATAAAGTTTTTGGAGATTTAAAAGTAAAAAACCCTATATAGAAATGACCAGTGTTCCAAAATGCGGTATGCTATTTTCTTGTGGTCATGGTACCATATAGAGTATATGCGGTATGCGGGAGTATATGCAGAAGTATATACGGTTCTGTATTTTTATTAATAAAAAATATAATTTTTTAAATATATTAAGAAAAATATAAAAAACATACATACAAAAATATGTTAACCCTAAAACGTACTATTTTAACCAAACTATCCCAATATAAAAAATAAACCTTATACATTTCATATCACCAATGTATACACCCAACAACCAAACAAGAATATAAACAAATCATTCAAAATTCCAAATTGTTCCAAGTAGTAAATCATCATTTATAAAAAATGCCCTAGGTGTCACAATTCACTTAAAAAAAAAAAAAAAAAAGACAGGTGTCACACCCCCAAACAATTCTGATTAAATGGTGAGTCCTTTCACCATTGTGTCCTTCATAATGGAAAAACGTGAGAGAACAATGGAGTGAGAGAAAACAGATAGTAATAAGAGGGAGAGGGAGAGGGCCAGAGAGAGAGTGGAATCAGAGGGAGGGAGAGCAGAAGAAGAAGTCTGAGGCCGAGCTGAAGAGAATAAAATCGGAGATAGAAACGGAGATAGCATACTCTTGGCTCAAAGTGGAGCCGTGGTCCTCGGGGAAGATCGCAGTCAGCGCTGCCGCTGATGAAGAAGAAGGAGGTCGGCGCTGAAGCATCAAGCCACTGATGAAGGAGGCGGAGTCGGGGTGCTCAGGGAAGATCGGAGGAGGAGGAGACGCTTTGTTTTAGGGCCGGCAAAAGGAGGCCCTCTATTTTTTTTTTTAACGGGTCATGCCCGACCCGTTTAAAATGTTCAAAATTGTGCGTCTGCTTAAGCGAGCGCACATGGGGGATCAGGCTGCCTATACGGGCATCTGCATATGCACCGATTTCTAGAAAATCAACTGAATCGCTTGTGCGGCCGCAGCACAGGCCGATTTTCAAAACACTGAAAATGCTAAAGACCATCTTATATAAGGACATCATAACCACAACTATAATTCATACTTTTTCTCCCTCCCCTTGCTCTTCGCCCCCGTTCTGCCCTGCCCTCCTCTACCAACTCTCTCACTCTATCTTTATCTCTCTCTCTCTCCAGCACCAAAAGAAATTTCTAGGTGGTGGGATTACCCCTCCCATTTTTTTTTGTTTTACTTTTCATCAATCTTACCATATTTTCATTATCATAAAATAAATCCTTTTGTGATTAACTAACACAAAAATTTATGATGTATGCATTAAGCAGACCCAATATATATATGCCAAACTTAAATTCTCAAGAAAAAATTCAATCAATGAGTGCAAATGCATACGCCACTCCATTGTAGCACTTGACCTATAATCCAAGGTTTAAAAACTATATAACAGTAAAATGTCTAATAAAAAAAATAGTGACATAAAAAAATAAAATGACCGGATAATGGCAAAACTTCACTAATAACTATAATAAACATATACAAGCAATAGAGAGACGGATTAAATAAGCATTTTCTTGTTTAAACCATCCTCTAAACACACACAATTCTGTCTTCTTTTTTAAAAAAAACTTTTTATTCACACGCTTCAGTTGGACACAATAAATAAAGAACAAAAATGCAAATCCATACAAAACTATATAAGAGCTTAGGAACATTTTCATGTTGACAACATCCTCTACACACACACAAAACTCTTCTTTCTTTCTTTTTTCCTTTTTTCCTTTTCTTTTTGTTTTTTTTTTCTCTTTTTGCACAATACATAAATAACAAAGATACAAATCAACATAGAACATTACAAGACAAAGAAGAATAATAGTTCTCCATCTCTTCATGACTTCACATTTGATAGATGTATCATCAATTCACCTACAAAATAGAATAGTATAGCTTCATTAACTTTATTTAGTTGACCATCTTTTGTCAAAAGTCACAAAATAATTCAAGAAGAGAACTGAATTACATTGATTTTATGCAATAGGAGTATTCAAATCATTCTCCTTAATAATTGTAGCATGTGAGGGACCAAAGATATGGAGAGATTTAGCAACAAAAGAAGGAGCAATATATGACAAATTATACCTCAATCTTTAATAAGAGGATGAATAAATGACAATTAAAGGGGAAAAAGTAGAATAAACAAGAAATATTATAGTAAATTCAGAGATTTTCAAATTGAACAATCTGTACATTTATCATGAACTATACAAGTCTTGGACTCCCTTTTCTTATGCAACTTTTCATATATTTACTAAAATTTCATTCATATTTTCTGCTACTTTAAGTTATATATGTTTTACAATTAATAATACAACAATAAAATAGTTTTACATGTAAATGAATTACTCTTGTTAAATATCACAATTTTATTTTTCATTTTCCATATTAGATAGTTCCACAAACATATATAATTTTTCTGTACTAAAGCAACAAATGAAACTATATAACATCAAACATCACAAAGAATGCTTCACTTGCATGTTCCGCATAAGACCAAATGGAGGTATGGTATTTTAAAGTAGGCCTTAATTAATCCAGACATTACTCAACTCAATGAATATAAAATGATATTAAAAAGTAAATAAAACTTGAGCAAAAGTGGAGGTAAAATGAAGAAAATATGATAAAGTGTTCTCTACATCCCTTGTTTAGTTAGCTTGCTAGATTAATGAACTTGAAGGCCAAAGCTATCAATATAATCAGTCCTTAAACATGAATCCTTAACTTTGTTAATATGAAGTTGAAGGCCAAAGCTTCGATCAATCCTTAAACATGAATCCTCAACTCTGTTAATATGAAGCTAATGAGCTAAAACCTCGTTTTAATCCATGAACAAGCATGATTTCTTCTTATTATATATGAGGCTTTTGACATAATCAAATCATTCATGCCTATTGTCAAATGCAGTAAGTATTCATTATTGATATACATCAAAATAAACACACAGATTTTCTATATTACAGGCAGGTTGAAAAAAAAACAATAGCACAACAACATTAAACAACAGAACGATAATGAAGAACTGAGACAGAGAAAATAAAGGCCAAATAAAAATAAAGGCCAAATAAATAAACTTAATGCTCCAATTAAAAGATCTACTAAGTTTGAATAATTGATATCACCAGAATAGTATTACTGAACTCATAAGTAGAACATAACAAATAGAAAATCAATGCAAATCCCTAATTCAAAATCAAATATATGCAGATAAATGTAGACCAAGTAATCAGTAAATGTATCATCTAGAAGCAACAACAATGTAATAGTAAGTGCCACGAAAATTCAAGTAACAAAAAGATAAGATAGATAATTTATTACCACAATCAAAAGGTCATCTTGTAGATCTTCTTCTTGTTCACCACCACCATGATGATTGTTGATACCATTCTCTAAACACACACACTCTCTCTCTCTCTCTCTCAATCTCTTTCTCTCTCCCTCTCTGTTAATTTTCAATTTTTTATAGTCATATCACTCACACAATACATAAAATACAAAAATACAAATCAATACAAAAATCTAGAAGAGTCTTAGGTATATTTTCTTGTTGACAACATACTCTAAACACACACAAATCTCTCCTTTTTTTTCTTTTTTTTCTTTTTCTATTTTGTTCTCCTTTTTTTCTTTTTCTTTTTGCACAATACTAAATAATAAAGATACAACACAAAACATTAAAGATTCCTATACATTACAAGATAAATAAGAATAATAGTTTTTCATCTCTTCATGATTTCACATTTGATAGATGTGTTATCAATTCACCTACAAAATAGTATAGTATAACTTCATTTAGTTGGTCATCTTTTTTCACATGCACAAAATATTTCAAGAAGAGAACTGAATTACATTGATTTCACACAATAGGAATAATCAAATCATTCTTCTTAATGTTTGTAGCATGTGAGGGGCCACAGATATGGAGATATTTAGCAACAATAGAATGAGCAATATATGGCAAATTATACCTCAATCTTTAAGAGGATGAATTAATGACAATTATAGGGGAAAAAGAAGCATAAACAATAAATATTACAGTAAATTCAGAGATTTTCAAATTGAACAATCTGTACATTCATCATGACCTATACAAGACCTGGACTCTCTTTTCTTATGCAACTTATCATTTATTTATTAAAATTTCATTCATGTTTTCTGCTACATAAAGTTATATATGTTTTACAATTAATAATACAACAATAAAATAGGTTTATATGCAAATGAATTACTCTTGTTAAATACCACAATTTTATTTTTCATGTTCCAAATTAGATAGTTCCACAAACAGATGTAATTTTTCTATACTAAAGCAACAAATGAAAGTAGATAACATCAAACATCATAAAGAATGCTTAACTTGCATGTTCCCCATGAAACCATTTGGAGGTCTGGTATTTTAAAGGAGGCCTTAATTAATCCAGACATTACTCAACTCAATTAATCTAAAAGGATATTAAAAATTAATTAAATAATTAAAACTTGAACAAAATGGGTGGCCAAATGAAGAAAATATGACAAGTGCTCTCTAGTTCCCACTCGCACTTTATTTGGCTAACATGCTAGATTAATGAAGTTGAAGGCCAAATATATCAATCATTCCTTAAACATGAATCCTCAACTCTGTTAATTCGAAGCCAAGGAGCTAAAACCTCTTTTTAATTCATGAACAAGTTCTAATTAATTGTTTCTTCTTATTGTGTATGAGGCTTTTGATATAATCAAATCATTCATGCCAATTGTCATATTGTGTAAGTATTCATTATTGACGTACATTAAAATACACACGGATTTCTATATTACAGGCAAGTTGAAAAGCTACAATAGCAAAACAACATTAAACAACAGAACAATAATGAAGAACAGTGACAGGGAAAATAAATGCCAAATATATAAACTTAATGCCCCCAATTAAAAGATCTACTAAGTTTGAATAATTGATATTACTAGAATGGTATTACTGACCTCACAAGTAGAGCATAACAAATATAAAAGCAATGCAAATCCCTAATTCAAAATCAAATATACGCAGATGAAGGTAGACGAAGTAATAAGTAAATGTATCATCCTAAAAGCAACAACAATGTATTAGTAAGTGCCACCAAAATTCAAGTAACAAAAAGATGAGATAAATAATTTAATACCGCAATCAGAAGGTCATCTAGTAGATCTTCTTCTTGACCATCACCATGATAATTGTTGATATCATTCTCTAAACACACACAAATCTCTGTTTTTTTTCATTTTTTTTTCATTTTTTAATTTTTAATTTTTTTTTCTTTTTATCTATTCATTTCACTCACACAATACATAAGAAACAAAAGATAGAAATCAACATGAAACTCATAAGAGTCCTACCCCATAGAGATATGGGTTAAAGAAATATTTTCTTGGAGATGGCATCCTCTAAATGCCCACAATTTCACTATTTTCTCTCTCTCTCTTTTTTTCCTTTTTCCTTTTTTTTATAAATTTTTTCTTTTTTCTCTTTTTTTTCCGTTTTTTTACTCTCATTTCATTCACACAAAATACATGAAAAAAAACAAATCCACAAAAAACTCTAAAGCGTTCTAGTGCCCATCAAAACGCCACTTTTAAACATCTCAAGAGAATTAAGAAGAATAGTTCTTCAGCATTTCATGACTTTGCTTCAATATCATCTGATAGAGACCTACAAATTGAATAGAATAGCTTTGTTTAGCTGGGCATCTTTGCCAAATGTCACAAAATAATTTCAAAAAGTATCAAATCACATTGTTTCTCATGACAGAAATTAAATCAATCTCTTTAATATTTATAGTTAATGACTCTAGATATGAATAGATTTAATTAAGAAAAAGTGATGGACAAATGTGACAAATTATATACCTTAATTAAAGAGGGTGAATGAATAAAGTTATAGGGTAAAACTTAATAAACAACAAAAAGAACAACTTGTAGATATCATTATTAGAATAAAAATGGAGGTATATTCTCCCAAAAAAAAAAAAAGAGTAATAGAAACCTAAATAAAATGGAGGGTACAAAATGGAAAGATGTTCAACTCTACATCTCTGTCATGGATGTGCACGATTTTTTCTATTTGTTTCTCTTATAGAAGTGATGATTTTTACAAAATCAAATCATTCATGTTGACCAACATTTTCATTAAGTATTTATGGTCGATATTCAACAAAATAAATAGATGTCTTTCTATATTACATGTAGATTGAAAACCAACAACACAACAACATTAAACAGAGAATTCAACCAACATTTTAGTAGTTGCAAAGAACCGAGATTAAGAAAATAAAGAGGCCTACTACCATAACCGAAAGATTATTAATTTGAAAAAGATTTTTTTTTTCAAGAGAAGAATAAATATCCGAAGCTAGATTGTTATCAGAAAGATATTATTGAACTCAAAAGCTGAACCTAACAAATATAAATAATCGATGCAAATAATTTGACATCAAATACATGATGAGGAAGTTAGACAAAGTGAACTGGAAAACATTTGTCCTAGTATCACCAACATATAACAATAGAAAAACAGAGAGTGCGACAATAATTTATAAATAATAAAAAGAGCTGATAGATAATTTATTACCACAATCAAATAGCATCACATTCCTATGGGTCTTGCTTTTATAAGAAATAAAAAGAGCTGATAATTTATTACCGCAATCAAATATCATGAACTACAAGTCCTGGACTCCCTTTTCTTATGCAACTTTGCATATATTTACTAATTTCATTCATGTTTTCTGCTAATTAAGTTATATATGTTTTACAATTAATAATACAACAATAAAATAGTTTTATATGTATATGAATTACTCTTGTTAAATACCACAATTTTATTTTTCATGTTCCAAATTAGATAGTTCCACAAACAGATATAATTTTCTATACTAAAGCAACAAATGAAAATAGAAAACATCAAACATCACAAAGAATGCTTCACTTGCATGTCCCCATAAAACCATTTGGAGGTCTGGTATTTTAAAGTAGGACTTAATTAATTCAGACATTACTCAACTCAATGAATCTAAAATGATATTAAAAGGTAAATAAAACTTGAACAAAAATGGTGGTCAAATGAAGAAAATATGATAAAGTGTTCTCTACATCCCTTATTTGTTAGCATGCTAGATTAATCAAGTTGAAGGGCAAAAATATCAATCAGTCCTTAAACTTGATCCTTAACTCTGTCAATATGAAGTTGAAGGCCAAAGCTATCAATCAGTCCTTAAACAGGAATTCTCAACTCTATTAATATGAAGCTAATGAGATAAAACCACTTTTTAATCCATGAACAAGCATGATTCCATCTAATTGTTTCTTCTTATTGTATATGAGGCTTTTGACATAATCAAATCATTCATGGCGATTGTCATATGCAGTAAGTATTCATTATTGATATACGGCAAAATAAACACATAGATTTTTATATTACAGGCATGTTGAAAAGCAACAATAGCATAAAAACATTAAACAACTGAACAATAATGAAGAACTGAGACAGAGAAAATAAATGCCAAATAAATAAATTTAAGGGAAATTTTTGAAAATAACCCCCTCAAAAAAATGAATTTCACTTTCGACTAAAGGGTTAGTTTATTTGCAAAAGTGGCTTTGAGATTGTTTTGATCAGGACCATGCTAAACCTAGAATTTCAACATAACAACAACATTAAACAGAGAATTCCACCAATATTTTAGTAATTATAAAGAACCGAGATTAAGAAAATAAAGAGGCCTAATACCGTAACCAAAAGATTATTAATTTGAAAAGATTATTTTTCAAGAGAAGAATAAATATCAGAAGCTAGATTGTTATCAGAAAGATATTACTTAACTCAAAAGCTGAACCTAACAAATATAGATAGATAGTTGATGCAAATAATTTGACATCAAATACATGTTGAGGAAGTTAGACAGAGAACTGGAAACCATTTTGTCCTAGCATCACCAACATATAACAATAGAAAATAGAGTGCCACCATAATTTATAAGTAATAAAAAGAACAAATAGATAATTTATTACCGCAATCAAATAGCGTCATATTGTTCCCCAATCTTTTAAAAGGGGAATATCTTTTTCAGAGAATGTCTCGTCAGGCGTTGACAAGAATACACTATGAATGCCAAAAGTGGGGGCAAAAGTAGGACTGGAGCGAATGCGTCTCCTGCTCCAACAACAGAGTAAAAACTTGTAAGATTTGGTAGATCTACCAGCTGAACTGCTTGCAACCGAGGGAATAATGTTCTTTCCCTTCTTCCCCTCTCACAATAACCTCCATACGATTGTACGAGGTTCTCAGCAAGCCGCAACAGAAAGAGAAAAACTCCCGAACAGTGCTGAATCTCCAATTCCCGGAGGTTGCAGAAGATGCGGGAGAACGGTGAACAGTGCTGAACCACCATAGGGAATCAGTCCCTCCATCATTTTGCAATCATTAACACGAAGTTTCTCAAGGGATTCAAGCGTCTGAGCCAGACTGAGTGACAGGGCATATCTCAATTCATTGCATTTGGTCACATAGAGAAATGTAAGGTTGGAGAGTGATGCAGCGTGTAACCACGCTCTTCTACGGATCCGTTCAAAGAACGAAATCGGTAGGCTCCAACGTCGCGCTGTTGATTCTTCAAAAGAATGCCAGGGGGTTGGGCTTCAATAATCTACTACTTCGGATGAAATACTAGAGAATTGGGAGGTCTTTGCAATTGTTAGTACTCCTAACAAAATACAAGAGATAAATAAACTAAATTTCAAATATTCATAAACTAAATAATCAATAGGGTTCACAAGCTTATTTATAGAAGAGAATCCCAACAAACTAGGATCTCAACTAATTATCTAAATCTAACAAACAAATCTAATAGATCTTTATCTAATCCTAACTAAAATTCAAATTTGAATTCAAATAATGATTTGATATTCAAATCTAAATATAGTAAATCCTAACAAAGAAATAAAATCCTAACAACCTCAAAACAACCCAAAAATAGTAAAAATAACTTTGAACCGTCGATTTGACCCCCAAGACGATCGCAGAACGCTCTGAAAAATGGCGTAGTAGCATAGCTACTACTCTTGTAGGGCTCGTCGATACGAACGCGTGGACATATTATAATAGCGATTCTGATCTACGGTTCAAAAGTTATGGCTGTTTGAAGTCACGATGCTCCCGATTCATCAAGATGTTTTTTCTTCTTGTGTTCCATTTGATCTCGGTCGTCCATATATTGTACGGCTATGATGTCTGCATCATCCTCCCCAGGTTGGAGAGAATTCGCCCTCGAATTCAGATCCTCGTCGGAACTTTCACCATGAACTTCAGATATGGATTTCTTTTGAACAACGAATCTTTTAGGGTGCCGCATTACATCCATCCAATCGGACCAATACTCACGAATCCAACTTTCAAGCAATAACTTTCTGAGAAGGGATGGTGGATCAGATGAAATGAAGGAGGGAAAGAATGGATCCACAAAATGAAGGTAGGGTGGATGAAATACTTTATGTGATAGCTTTTTCGATGGTGAAGCGGTATGGGTGAATTGAAAGGGGTCTAGCGGGAACGATTTGGACGAAGCTCCAGTCAAGTAATATAATTGGGTGTTGATTTTGGTGGTGAAAAAGCTATGATGAGAGGCAGTAGATAAAGAAAGGATGTGATCATTGTTACCAAATATATGAGGGGAACTCTTAGACTCAATCTCCTCCATCTCTTCATCAAAGATAGGTGGAAGGTCTTTTTCCTCGATCTCTGCATAAAAGAAATGGGGAAGTCTCGAATCTTCAATCTCCTCATCAAAAATAGGTGGGATGTTCTCATCTTCAACCCCTTCGTCTTCATCGAAGATAGGCTTTACCTCTTCAATCTCTTTATCTTCATCTTCATCGAAGATAGATTTTGCCTCTTCAATTTCATCGTCTTCATCTTCATCGAAGATAGGTGGACAGATCGTCTCTTCGAACGAGTTATCGAAATCTCCTCCAATGGAATCATCCGCCTCGGATCGCGTGGTTGGTGATTGTGGAACCGGTGATCGTTGTCGTCGAGTTGGAGACCCTTTTCGGCGTTGCATCAACGCCATCATCTCCTCCATTTGACGCTTCATTGCCTCAAACCATTCATCTATGCGTCTATTAGTTGCTGCGATGGTTTGTTGTATCTCCTCTCGGTCGTAGGCGTCGCTAAGAGGACGTCTTCTCGGCGGAATGTTTTTTTTTTTTTTTTTTTTTTTTTTTTTTTTTTTTTTTTTAGAACGATGCGCCGAAGATCGACGCAAGCTCTGATACCACCTGATGCAGCGTGTAACCACGCTCTTCTACGGATCCGTTCAAAGAACGAAATCGGTAGGCTCCAACGTCGCGCTGTTGATTCTTCAAAAGAATGCCAGGGGGTTGGGCTTCAATAATCTACTACTTCGGATGAAATACTAGAGAATTGGGAGGTCTTTGCAATTGTTAGTACTCCTAACAAAATACAAGAGATAAATAAACTAAATTTCAAATATTCATAAACTAAATAATCAATAGGGTTCACAAGCTTATTTATAGAAGAGAATCCCAACAAACTAGGATCTCAACTAATTATCTAAATCTAACAAACAAATCTAATAGATCTTTATCTAATCCTAACTAAAATTCAAATTTGAATTCAAATAATGATTTGATATTCAAATCTAAATATAGTAAATCCTAACAAAGAAATAAAATCCTAACAACCTCAAAACAACCCAAAAATAGTAAAAATAACTTTGAACCGTCGATTTGACCCCCAAGACGATCGCAGAACGCTCTGAAAAATGGCGTAGTAGCATAGCTACTACTCTTGTAGGGCTCGTCGATACGAACGCGTGGACATATTATAATAGCGATTCTGATCTACAGTTCAAAAGTTATGGCTGTTTGAAGTCACGATGCTCCCGATTCATCAAGATGTTTTTTCTTCTTGTGTTCCATTTGATCTCGGTCGTCCATATATTGTACGGCTATGATGTCTGGATCAGAGAGACTTCCCAATGGTCACATAGAGCCAGACGGAATCAGCAAGCCACACAGTTCTCAACTCAGGTAAATCAGCGAGCCACATAGTTCTCAACCTCGGAAGCAATGCTCTGCTGGGCGAACAAGTGCTGATTATCTCTTTCATAGAGTCATGACGTGAGATATAAAGTTTTTCAAGGCTACCATTGGACATCAGAAGAATTTGGTGAATATTTAGTTTAGAGCAATCATCAACTTCAAGGACCTTCAGTTCCTCCAAAGAGCCATTAGGAAGTGGACTGCTGCATATACCTGTCAATTTCTCCATGTTTTTTAAATGCAGCTTTTTCAGACGAGGGAGTACAGTGCAGGGGATGCTCAATCTGTTTTGATCAATAACGATGAATTCCATTTCCTTGCACTCCTTTAATTCCAGAATCTTCATACACTACAAACCACCGCCACCCGTGGCATCCAACTGAGGGCAGCTGGAATTCACTAGCTCCAATCTTTTTGTTTTACGCAACAACGTACTGACCCAACCCGGGAGACCCAAGTTTGACAAATTGACCCGTAGAGATGTCTGTAGAGATGCTCTCTTTTCATAAGTCCAAGAATTTGTAATGATTGGGCCAAGTACAATATCAAATCTTTCTAGTTTTATGAAATCTTTCTAGTTTTATGAAGACCCTGTCTAGCATGCCTTCCCAATATTTGTCCACTTCGATTGATAGTGTTTTCAATTTTATCAATGACTGGATTTCATGTAAAGGAGCATTTTCTCCGGTTTCCTCTCCCCCAACTTCCCATTCAGTTAAACTATTCCCCACATGGAGTTCCGCCAACTGGCACAGGTTTGATATCACTTTTGGCGGTATCAATGACTAGATTTGTGAGGTAACTCATGGATGCAGGAAGCGATGATACGGAGGTATAGCAAAGATCTGTTAGAAAATTAATACATTTCAATAAAAAAAAATGTATTAATTAGTTTTCAAATTAAGATTAAAAATTTAATGAGAGAAAATATTTTTGTTTTTCGTAACGGCTGGTAACGTTTGAATTTTAAACGTTGAAATTAAATATGGTAATAAATCACTTACCATAATTAGCGTGTGTAATTATTACGAACGTTACACTTTCAACAGTCGAATCTCTGTGCCTATAAAATAGTCACTTTCGCAGAGATTCAAATCAGGAGAAAAAATTAAGGGTTCTATTAAAAATCCTCCACAAACAGATTTCTTATTTTTTCTTGTTCTTTTGGGCGATCAAGTTTGCAACCGGTTCGACTTCTCTTCTTGCTTGCACCAAGAAGAGAACAGCAAGGGCTGAGTGATTTTATCTTGGGAACAGATCGTCGAGAACCCTGTGCGATTGAGGGGGCGTATTCTGTTCTGAAGACAGCTTTATCACGTGACTCCATACCAGACTCTTTTAATCCCTGTCTACATATTCTCATTGTTTTTTGTCTGATAATAGCTAATTTTTTTAACAAATTTTAGAACAGAATACTCTATTATCAATCTTTATTTTCTGTCATAGATTTTAACGATTTATCTTAAATATGGTACTTAATTTGCTTTAATAAGTTACCATATTTGACTGTTCAAATAATAATGAGTGCATTATGTGTTCTTCCATATTGACCATCAATATTCAGGTTATAATTCTCTTTCGGGTCTACATTGGTGATAAAGCCATATTTATTAAATGTTTAAGATATATATGATCGTTAGTTGTTAAATCATATGATCCGTCTGGATATAGATGAGTTTATTTATTTTTTTATTGCAAACCGAATATGTTGGGGTTTGTTACAATTTGTTATGTATTTGAAATGTCCAATGGTTTGCCTTCTCTTTGAAAAAAAGTTTATTTATTTCTGATATACCCTCTTAAATTATCTTGTGAAGCAATTTTAATGGGTCACTTTTGATGGAAAGGCTTATTTGGAATGTTGTTATTCAATAAAATTTAGTTTGTCATGTGATATAATATATTTATCACAAAATTATGTCATAATTGAGATAATAATTTATGACGAGATCATGTTGAATATCTTAATTCATATTGTATGTAGAATATCTTGTTGATGTTTATGTTAATTCTTTTAATAGAATTGTCATATTATCTGCTGTGACAAAAGTGTGGTGGATGCTATTATATTAGCATTTTGTCTTGTGAATTTTGATATGCTTGATGATGGAGAATTTATGGTCCTTCATCAGTGAACATGTTTTATTGAGCAAGTTATTATTGTAGTAGCTCCAATAATAAATAGAATATATTATTTATCATTTTAAGGTGATATTAAATGATTTAAATCATGTAGGTCATGATCACGTATTTGGTGGAAAATTATCTTGTGACCTTACTGTCATGAAATTTTTTATTTTGTGTCTTTTGTGATATGTTTTAATAAGACCATAAATTGTGTATATCAATTGGTCTATATTATATGCTTTAATTGTGGTGATCTGTTTTATATTTTTGCCAATTTAAGAATAAGATTCACTATAGACGTTATTATGTGGATACTTCTTTAAATGGCATATTAAAGACTTATACATTATGTTGGGATAACATTTAAACAGAGATAATGCATGTCTAATATATAATTGTACACATAATGACTGCATGCACAATGTTTGATTTGTTTTTTTTTTAAAAAAAAAACGTTTGGATAATAATAACGGGACTGTTATTATGTTTTCCATTTCAATCGTTTTAATACTTACTAATCGATGTATTCATTATTATAGTCATGTTCTTTCCATTGTGATCAAATTAAATTAAATTATTATTTTGTGTTCGTGATAATGGTTTAATTTGTGATCATAGTTTGGGTTTTAATTAAATCCAACGATGAGGTGAACGAACATGATTATATATAATGCAGCCAGATCTTTGGCAAGACTATATCAATTTATCAAGGGCAACAATATATGTTATATGAGGCTATTGGAATTCTCCTCTGATATTTTATTATGATAATGTATTTCAAGGCCAGTATTACATCACTCAACACTTGCAATCAGGATATTCTATGTGATCGGGATATTATATATGGAATTATTATTCTGGACTTATTGGCATTCCAGATTCTTTCATATATGAAGCAAGCGCTCTACATATTCTTCTACGGATATCATATATGTTGGTTATCAATTCAAGAGAGAATATTATCTTATACTGGGTCTTCTACTGTCTGATGCATATGGCATGAAGATTATTTGGGTTTCATATTTTTGAATATCCTATAAGAATCAGCAATGACAAATGGTATGTCTATTGAAGGCATGTGATTAAATACCATTTTATTTTAATAGCACATGCTTACATGTATATAACTTGGTTAATAAATCATATTTATAGGGGTTTCTTTGTAACTCATATATTTATGTGATAAATATAACCAAGTTTTGGTAATTAAAAGCATGTGATGTATCGAGAAAACAGAAATAGAATGTATGTGGATTCTATTTATGTTTTATATGAAAAATAAATGAACATTTATGAGTAGAAATTTATTTCACTATTATCTCCTAATTAGAAATGTCATGCATTTATTAATGGAATAATTTGTGAATTCATATTATGTGGGGGTTATAAATATGACTAAGTTATGAGAATTTAAATTCTGTCATTTGTGGAGTAAACTTAGCATATAAAATTGTTGTCATATGTATGCTCATTGTTTCATTATTATTATTTTAAATTGAGAATTTGATGAATATATTCATATATGGGAGACATATTTGAATATATGAAATAAATGAGCATGATGTTTTCATTTTATAGCATGTTAATCAAGTCAAGAAATTATGAGCTTGATATATTATAATTTCATTGGTGAATATTAGACTTCATAAAACATGTTATATTATGAGTTGTGGGGGTTGTGAATAAATTCACATGTAACCTTAAAAAAATACTAGCGAGTAAGCTGGTTAAATTTTTTTATCGAGAGGGACATGATATCCTGAGTTTATACTCTTAAAGGGATCGCATGCAACATGATGTAGTCTCACTTGATTTCATTAAATCAATGAGCAATATTGCAAATCCACTTATTAGAAGTCTAGCGAGGAGGCTAGTCTTTTCTGCATCGAGGGGGATGAGTCTAAAGCCCATAATATAGTACACAGTGGATACCCTACCTATTCAAATGGAGATCCCATGAATAAAGGTTCAAAGGGAAAAACAAACTGATGTGTATCTATGTTAAGTACTGAAATAAAAATAAATAAATGAGATTCATTATTTTATTTTAAAAAGAACATCCCTATGGTACCAGTACTTGTAACTGTGTCAGTATAGGAGGAGCAAACGCTCTGAACGAATTCAAGGTCTATAAGGCAGGGTGTAGCACCGCACAGTGCACCCTTTGAGAATTCTACTATGTGAGTGTGATCGTGGGGCCGCGATCTATGAGAACAAAGACTGATCTCTAAAGCACTCATGAAACAAGATAAGCGTAACGGCCGTAATGCGCACACCGATAAAGAACCTGGTCTAGTGCTTATACTGTGTTGTGTGACTTACTGAAGTTTGATCAAAATGGTCTAGTTCAAGACCTAGTTCACTACGTCCCTTCAAATGAAAGTGAGTTAACACTAAGTAAGGTTCAAAGCCCTAAGCTACCTCACCGAACACACAGTATTGTATCGCCCAAATTTATTTTATTTTCTTTATAAATTATTTAATATTGTGGGGGATTGTTGGAAAATTAATACATTTCAATAAAAAAAAATGTATAAATTAGTTTCCAAATTAAGATTAAAAATTTAATGGGAGAAAATATTTTTGTTTTTCGTAACGGCTGGAAACTTTTGAATTTTAAACATTGGAATTAAATATGGTAATAAATCACTTACCATAATTAGGGTGTGTAATTATTACTAACGTTACACTTCCAACGGTCGAATCTCTGTACCTATAAAATGGTCACTTTCGTAGAGATTCAGATCAGGAGAAAAAACTAAGGGTTCCATTAAAAATCCTCCACAAACAGATTTCTTATTTTTTCTTGTTCTTTTGGGCGATCAAGTCTGCGACCGGTTCGACTTCTATTCTTACTTGCACCAAGAAGAGAACAACAAGGGTTGAGTAGTTTTATCTTGGGAACATAACGTTGAGAACCATGTGCGATTGAGGGGGCGTATTCTGTTCTGAAGACAGCGTTATCACGTGACTCCATACCAGACTCTTCTAATCTCTGTCTACATATTCTTATTGTTTTTTGTTTGATAATAGCTAATTTTGCCAACAAGATCCAACACTGAGTGATGTCATCCCCTCAAAAAATTTATCAGGAATCGTTTTCAATTCTGAAAATTCTGAATTCGATTCTAACAACAAAGTTTGGATGTGCAAACACTCGGGAGGTTTCTCTGGAAGGATACAAATGCTGTTATTAATCACAGAAAGCCTCTTACAATCTTTCACATTTTCCCATTCGTTCCAATCTGGCTCATTTAATAAGATTTTGGAAGACAACCTTCATGGTTTTCATTTGATCCGATGTATATTGACATCTCTAACCACATCATGCATTTTCACCGTTTCTCCTTTTTCTCCTTCTTCCAATAATAAGCAGGATGCCTTTAGTTTATTAACCAAAGACAATACTCTATTTTTTGTTTCTTGAAGTGTGTTGACACCTTGCAAAAATCCCTCCCCCATTGCATACAAAGTCAACTGTTCAATGTAAATTTCCTCATCTTCCGGAAACAGACTGCATAATAAGAGGCATGATTGGGCTTCTGTACTTAAATAATAGAGTATTGTCTTTGGTTGTACAATAAGAGGCATGATTGGGCTTCTGTACTTAAATAATAGAGTATTGTCTTCTGTACTTAAATAATACAACTCAATTTAAGTTGTACAAAACACATCTTTCAATTCAGAAAAATTATCAGGAACAGATGCCCTCAGTTGAACCAGCGCATCCTTCCATTCGGGCAAGCTTTTTTCTATCAGTGCCCTTCCAACTGTCGCTATGGCCAATGGCAATCGTTTGCATTCTTCGGCGACCTCCTTTGCCACACAACACACATTTCCGGAATCAGTGGAGGATTCAACCACCTTAGAGTAATCTTTGAACATCTTCCACGAATCTTCTGATGACAAGACTCCCAACTGAATAATTTCTTCGCTTCCCATGGATTTGCAAACTTCTTCATTGCGTGATGTCAGGATGATCTTGCAGCAGTCAGGGGGAATCCCGATATCTGATAAGTTCAAACTCTTCCAAATATCGTCCAATATTATAAGAACTTGGCCCACTTGTTTTATTAGACTGAAAAGCCTATCTGATGGTACGCTCTCTTGCTTGATATTGATTCCCAGTTGCTCTGCCATCTTTTCACGTATGGTATCCAGGTTTGGATTTTGAGAAATTGTCACCATGATAGCCTTTTTGAACATGTTCTGTTCCAATGCTCGCCTCTTGATCTCTTTTGCGAGAGTAGTCTTACCAACACCACCCATTCCATACAAACCGATTTTGTATACTCCATCATTCTGCAATGCATCCATAACCTTCTGCAATGCTAAATCTGTGGACTGATAAGCCTTAAAATCCTCATTGAACAATGATTGGATGACTTGGGTAGGCATAGGCTGTGATATAATATCAAGCTTCTCCTGCAGGAGCTCATCAATCAAGGCTTTCTTTTTCACTGCTTTCTTGCCCAGACTATAACGTGAGCCCAAGTCAGAGAGCCATGTGAAGCACTGTTTGCGTTCTCCTCCGACCTTATGAGCCATTTCCTCTGCAATTTTTTGAACTTCTTCAACTTTTTTCAGCCAGCATTTAAATATTTCTGAGGGTACTCTTCCTCCTTCATTCGCCTGAGATTGGAAATCGTTCATCTTTGGCTCCAAGCTCTTGACATGGTCGTTGAGATCACGGATGTATCTCTCATAATGAATGAAGTAACCTGTGTGGCGTGTTATGGGCTCCCAAAACTGCAAAGCCCCTGTTGCGATATGAATGATGGAAGACAACATGGCTAGCTCCCTGAGGAATCACAGAAAAGAGAATAGTATCAGTAATTGAGGTCATTACTGGGCTGATAATAACAATGTCTTGTAGAAAGGTTTGCATCATAGGATAACTTGACAAGAAAAATAAACAGGACAAGATGGCATGCTTTGGAAGATTTGAAACTACCTTTAGTATGCCCGATTTCGATCTATCACAGCATCCCTCCGTTCAAGTTAAGAAAAACAAAAGGTACAGTAAGAGGAAGACGAGAGCTGAAGCAGTGAAACAAGATCAATGTGAGTAACCAGCACCCATGGGGAATCATTAGCTCTCAAGATTCAAGATTTTAGGCTGCCCCGCTAAAGATCCTAAGAAAAAGATGACATGGTCAGTACATGAAGAGGAAAGAAGATATGATTCATAGTGTTATTCACAGGAAGTAATGTAATGACATCAATTCACAACTAATTCATATGGATGACCTGTTCCCAGAAGCCTAGCATTGTGAGAGCATTATTATTATTATGAATACCCAGAGTTTGAATTTTATTATTATTATTATTATTATTATTATTATTATAGATTGGGGACACAAGTGTGGGCCTTTAATATAAGAGTTTGTTGGGCTTGGGTGAATCTAAAAAATGAGCGCTATTAGACGCGGATTGCGGGGACACTCCCCTGGACAGTCTATATACCTCACTATCTATCTAACGCGGTATATAACTCATTAAATGAGGTATGAACATCGTTATCATTTTTTCACATTTTCCATCCAATGGTTGAAAGGGGATCAGTTGCCAAAGATATCGGTGGATCCGCGGAGTGATGGTGCAGGGTGGTGTGCCATGATCGGGGTGGGGGTGTTGGCGAATGGCACAGGAGACGATAGAGGGGTGAGGAGGCTAGTAGAAATAAAAGGCGCCCTGAACTCGGAATCGTCTGAAATTTTTATTGGAGCTAGATATCAAGGAGATCTTCAAAAGTTGTAGAATCGCCTGAATTTCTATCAATTCTGGGGATCTCCTAGGATCCCCTAAATTTGATTATAACCAATTCCGTTTTATACTATTTTTAGTAATTTTTACTTGGTATAAAAGGAAGGCTTGTAATTTAGGGGTTGACAACTTTTATTAATATATTTTTTAGTTTTATTTCTTTTTTTAGAATTGTTGTTTGTTGAAAGATTTCGATGCTTGTTGGACCTTTGTTCTAGTTTTTTGTTGCGTTAACAAAAATATCACTTTAATGTTTGCCAATAAGAATAATAGAAAAGACAACTAAACAAAAGTTTTCTTACATGGATTGTTATCTATCATGGTATAGATATAAGGGATGAAATAAGGTTATGTCACACCCCATACGGGCCCTTAATCCTTTTTATTAGAAAAAATAATAAATTTTAAAAATAAGATAAGGACATGGGAACAAAAATAATAAAATGGATTGTTATACATATTTGTATAGAAAGATGGATAGGTATACTTAATTTAGTTCTACATTCCTTGCACTTATTAAGTACTTATATTAGTGAATATAAGGATTGATAATTTTGTATCTAACTATATAAATTCAGGCACACATTTATGAATATGAGGTCTCGTGCGAGTATTCATAGGGCCTACATTATCAACTGGCTCCCCAAAAATGTTGAAAATTCTTTTCGAAACGTAGTTCCATTGACTGGAATGCTTAGAGCAACTCTTGTGACAATCACTTCCATTCCTCTCGTCAAACCATCTGCAGCATTAGGCATCTTTGCAGGGGAAAGGCGAGGGGAAAGACAATATCGAATACTAGGCCAATGACTTGGATGATATGACCTAAGTTTTTATTGTCAAGTGGGGGAAGCATAGAAGTTATTCACATTTAATTTGATGGTCAAAGGCGAATTGAAAGCTAAATAGTGTTAAATTATAACAGAGATGTCTCCTATGTTATCCATAATATGTGGAAATAGCAATGTAATTTTATTGAGTGGTCATTCAATATGAATGCCACGTGAAGAACATAAGCCAGATGATGGAATGGGGATATCGAATTGACTTCCCGTTCCCTGTCTTTGTTTCCGTTGCATTTTATCTCATCAATCACATTCTGTTTCTTCAATATTTGAGAATCACCTTCAATACCCTCAAGTAGATCCGGGATAATCCCTTGTTCCATAGCCCTGGAGCTTTGGATCCAGATCCTCTATCACATCATCATGTACAACATCACTGTAGTTGTAAATGTACAAATCTGCTTTTTCTTGTGTTTGATCAACATTTAACTGAATCTTTTTTCAAACACCAAAGGTTATACCAATGTGTTGACTAATCTTTTTTTTTATGTAATATGTGTTGACTAATTTTGGTTTGTGAGTGGATTGCATTTAACTGAACTTAAGGTCAAATGACCCGTTATGCACAACTATTTGCATAAAAATTTGTAAGTCTATCAAGAATATAGTATATTGTGTCTGTAGAATAACAATATACTACATGTATTTTGATGCAGAAGCATTTTGGCTTGAATACAAAAAAGCTTTGAAGGCTTTTGTTGTGTTGGAAGACCAAGAGGAGAAAATGATATTCTCTATCTTTTTTTCATAACACACTTTGAATTTGTTCATTTGATGATGTGAAAATGGAAAGGATGAGCAAACAAAGGTTGTATTAGGATTCATTTTATTAGGATAATTATTGAATGAGACATCATCTTTTGTCAATGATGTTTAATCCTAGATGTTTATGCTTATTACTTCATAGGAGAGAAGATATTTTAAGGAAAGATCGAGATGAAATGAAGACCAAGTTATAGACTTATTCATTAAAAGGAACACTACAAAGTTTGAGGAACTTAAAGAGTAGACTGGTATGATCTTTTGAGAAGAATTTCAGAAAGATAATCCTATAATCATCTGATTCGTCCTTTCTGTCATTCATTCTTAATTTCTAGATCTTCCACTAGAAATAGCTGTCTCTCTAGAATTAACTAATGATATCTTTCTAGACCCATATTTTTAACCGACTTCATTATGGATAAAAGGGGTCCCGAGCTTCATTTGTGTGTGCAAGCGAAGAACAAGTATATTGAATGTGAGTGAATAAAGTGTTGTCTGACACACATTCTTATGGTTAGCAATTTTGGATTGTCTTCTGTATATGTGAGTGTGTGGGGGCCACTTTTATGGGCCCAATCAACGTCTGCCATGTGCTCTCAACAGAGCAGATACCTTAGACTGGCGAGACCAACCACTGTCGACACATGCCATCTGAACACCGAGACACGTGCCACCTGCAAAGTCATGTATGTAGTAGCATACCTACATAGTCTTGTTTGTAGTCCCATACAGTGACCGATGAGGGTAGACCGAATCCCACCATATCCTTTCACATCCCTATCCTCATAAATCCCACAATCTTTTCTTGGATCTCCTCACCTCCTCACTGCGGATAGAAGATCCAGAGGAGGTAATGAGGATGATGAGAGGAGATAAAAGGGAAGGGGAAATAAGAGATATGGATGTGTGTATGTCATTCCAGATAATAGCAACCCACCCTAATACTACAAACAGCTAACTTGGGTGTCAGATGACCATTTTGCATGTCACTCCCTTCCGTCAATCGGATCTCGATAGACATATACTACATATACATGAGGATTTACACTCGCATGATCAAAGTACTAGCTTGGAGACTATTCAAAGATAATTTGGGACACACGCGCATTAAAAAACATAATACATTTTTTTATTTATGCAAGCAAACAATAATATCTGGTCAGAGTATATAAACATATAAATTATAATAACCCCAGCATTTAAATGATTTCACTATAAATGCATGTCATTCACCAAGTCATGAGCATGATTACTATAATTTTATATATATATCTACCAATATGATAAAGGAATCAAATAATATGATTTATACTCACATACCTGGGATAAACCATTCCTCATTGAATCTTCTTACAGAATACCATATAAAACACCTACTGTGAACACCGCATGAAAAATATATCCGGATGCATCTTCAAGTAATACTCAAGAAAACCAGATAATTAATATAATAATCTCCAATCAAGATGACTTGTCAAGAACACAGTTGAAGCTTTCTGCTAATTGATAATTGCAACATCTTAGTCATCGAGAACCCAACCGACATCGTGATTATAAATAATATGATAGCCTCAAGAGTGGTAGTTAGAAAAATTGTCGATCACATGTAATGAATGATTTTCAAGAAAATCATATACAATAAACTCTTGCGAACATAGGTTGACTAGTCATCGGACAATATCCTTAGAAGCCCCCCCGAGAAGAATACCAATAGCTTCAACGAAAAATGTAACAGAATAACCGGCCGGATCATCAATGGCCTTGATATAAATGTACAATCATGCCTCTTTCAGAAATTTATATCTCACAGAATGCATGAATATGTCCTGCCTAACATCAGCACTTACAATGGAGTTAATTATTTACCGAAAGCAATATAAATAAATCTTTTAACACAATAATTGAATTAATATTGTTTTTCAACACACATATCCAAGATATATGGAGAACAAAGCTCCGATCATAATTCTCTCATGTAATAATAAAAAAAGGACAACACAATTTTCACTTCAACAAGTTGATTCAGTGCCACATATTCATGAGATGGATGAAATTTTAGCATGAGAGAACATGGAAAACATCAGCAAAAAGAAAAATAAAATAATAATTCTTACAAATTAAACTTGGATTCCCAACAATCCAGCATTTCTTTTTTATTTTTCATCTCCAACAAAACTATTTCCTTTTTTCCATTCAAAATTGAGCATGAATGACATGTCAAATACAAGATCAATTTGTGTAACTTATTGATATTGTTATGCGAGATATATAAAATTTTAAGCAATATACAAATTCTTGAGATAAACGTATTAAGTACACAATAATCAACTCAACTATATATAAAAGAAAATATATTGCATGCATTAAATAATTATATGCATCAATAAGAGGACAAATTTGTACTGAAAGCGAACTAGTTAGGGTATGTCTTGTTGGAATTTTAAGTGATCAAAAATGCATATGTCCCTTTTACATTTTAATCCCCCACTCAATTTTAACTAGCTAGGGTATGTCACGTTACAAATAATGTGCATTTGTTTGAAATAAAGTTCTTGTGGGGTGCATTAATAAAATACATTTTCTATATAATTGCATGCATTTTTGAAGGTGTTGCAAATCGCATATAATTGTCCTGGGTGCATGCAGTTTTGAAAGTTTGAAAGGAAATATCATATATGAGTTTCATATTTCATACATGGGTTATGGAAATGCCTAATCGACCATAAGTATTTACTGCATACGTTTTGGAGAGTTGAAACATTGAAACCGAAACTTTAATCTCATGCTTTTCAATTCTTGGTGAACCGTTGCATGCATTAATTTTTGGTGCATTAATTCATAGCCAGTGCATAGAATTGAAAGGTTGATACTCTTACTTATATAAAGGCTTGATGCACCATTTGATAAAAAACGCATAGTCATGATCAACAAAACATTTTTCAGTGCATTCAACCCATGAGCAAATGTGATCTATTTCATCATTTCTCCAACACAATTGCTCCTTGATATGAGAAGTCTTATTAAACCAATAGTGTGTCCATCCACTTTAATTTCTCATCAAATCCTGATCTAGGTGTATGAAAGGATCGCAGTCTGTTCACCGTGGTTCTTCCGTAGCTCGCACTCTGGAAGAATAAAACTTATTGTGGTCGTATCTCTCAATGGTAGGAGTCATTCAACCCTATGCATGAGGGGGCCTCATTCACCGAGGACATAATATCTTTACTCGCTTCCACATTTTCGGATACACTTTTCTAATCCCTTACTCTTTTATATCATGCTTTTACTACATATATTTTAGAGTATGCATGACTTCATATATATTTGATGTTTATATTCTTAATGTGATAATTATAAGAATTTGTATTTAGCCTAATATTTGTTTGTCACGCACAACAATCTCGGTGAATAAGTACATAAATTCTTATATTAGAAATATGTATATGTGTGTGTATGCGTGCGCGTGATTGCATAAGTTAATCTTTGTTAGATATGAGAGAGGTTCGAATATTCAATTTGGAATGACATGCATGCAAGTATTTGGTATTAAAATGCATCCGTTTTATTTTCATGCATATGATGAGTTAAATTTGCATAAAACAATTGCATGTGATTCATTTTTTGATATAACCTCTGAAGCCGTTCTGTGAGTTACACATACATGAGTTACAAAATGAAACATTGTATTCCTTCCTCTAACCATTTTATTGTGTTATATACATTTTCAATCAGTGGAGGATTGTTGGAATTTTAAGTGGTTAAAAATGCATGTCCCTTTTACATTTTATGTCCTCAGTTAATAAAGCCCCCTCATATATAGGGTTGACTGGCTCATCTTATCGACAGATACAACAACTGTGAGTTTTGTTTCTCTAGAGTGTGAGCTACGGAAAAAAACGGTGAACGAACTATGATTTTTTTATTTGCCCAAACATGGAATTGAATAAAACAACTATACAAGGTATTGAGGAACCAGAGCTTGGAGGAGAGAGGAGATGAGGATTTTCATAAAGCCTGTATAGGAACTAAATATAGTGGGATTGGCAATGTTGGTTGAAAACCACTACATTATATAGATTTATTTCCCTGAGTGATTATTCTAGACAATCCATGAGAGCCTTGTATATATAAGCACAGCACATATGAAAATGCATTCCATACATTAAATTTCTATGGCTCATCACAATAAAATTGATTTAAGAATTTAAACCGTTGTACTAATGAATGAAACAGATTTGAATAAAACAGTTGAACAATTCAAAAGGGACGTTACATTGTATTGAAGACTAGAAGTGATGAGCTACACAAATTAAAAATTATATAATAGGCTCCAAGATGTATTTTATTCAATGAATGGGGGTTTCCAAGGACCCAAAAAATATAAAAAGCATATCCAAATACATCATTGGTAAGTGATGGTCCCACACACAGGCTGGTTTTGAGTATAGGTGACAAAGGCAGTGCCTAGGGTCCCCTATATTTAAGAGGCCCTAGATCTCAAACTAAAATTTTTTCTATGCCCTTTTAATTGGGATGTCTTACTTTTCATTGAATAACTTTATATTAGTGTAAAAGCTCTTTTGTTATTTGATTTGTAAAGAAGAAAAATCAACACACACGTTATTTTGATATTTATTTATATACATTTTTGGTTTTTTCATTTTTATTTTATCCGATTGTTTTAAATTTTTATTTATTTATTTTTTGTATTCATTATTCATTTTAAAAACTTATCCATATATTTCTTTTCATTTGTTAGTTTTGTTTGATCACAAGTTATTTTTTATTTTTATTTATTTTTTATTTTTATGTATTGATTTTTTCATTTATTTTTTATTCTATTATTTTAGGAATTTCCTCCCTACTTTATTGGGATTTTCATTTTTTAAAAATATTTTATTTTATTTTAAAAAATTTATCTATATTTTATTTCTAATTTCATTTATCTCTATTTTATAAGGATTTTGTTTCATTTTTATTGATACAAAAAAAATAGATAATATTTTTTATATTCATTTTTATCATTTATTCTCTATTTTTTCAAACTTTATTTTATTTTTTATTTTTTTGGGATTATTTTTGTTAGATTTAATTGCGTGAAAAAATTTAAATTTAAAAATTATTTTTTAATAGGGTTCCATTTATGAACACACCTAATAAATTAACTCCATTTATTGTTTGGTTTACCATGGGAAAGTAAGGATAAGTGATAGATCAGAGATAGATAAGAGTTTATGACTTTTTAAATCACAACTATACCCATACATAAATTATTTGTGTTTGAGAAAAAGTGTGAGAGATGTGTGTGTAATATGATAGATATGACAGTTTTTATAATGCATGCAGAGAGTGTTAGGTGAGATAAATTTTCTAAAATGACTGGGCAAAATATTTTTATCCATTAGCATAGATAAGCTCTGATAAAAAATTCTTGCATTTTCTGAGAATAATTATTAGGCGTTATCCTAATTTATCCAAACATAGCTATCAAAGTTTATTTTTGCAAAACAAACAACTTTTTATGATTATTCTCATGTATTCTTCTCTATTCTTGACTTATGATCCACCCAAATGGGGGAAAGAGCTTGTATCCATACAAAGAAGATAGCTTCCAGTTGTTTTGCCGAAGGCAATTAGCAAAAATAGTACCCATAAATCAAATATTAGAAAAAATAGTACCGGATGTTGAATATTTACAAAAAATAGTACTGGTCAACATTGACTAGATCCAAACGGACATTATAGTTTCAGCTTCCATGCTAGGCATTACAGGTTGACCGGAGTCTCTCAGTTTCTATTAGACCGGATGATTAAAAATGTTTTGAACCCATATGTACACACTTTAGATAAGATTTCTGATTTGTACTGGAGTTTTCTACGTCAAATGTTACTGACTGTACATTAGGATAAATAATATTAAGAGCCTTTAAACCCCACCCCCCCACCCAAAAAAAAAAGTCCATCACCCCCCCCCCCCCCCACCCAAAAAAAAAAAGTCCATCTGATCTAGCGGTCGGTTGTATGGTCGTTTTTACAATAAACTTCATCGAAGATTATTTTTAAAACTAATTGTCTTTGCATGATCAAGTTTATAAAATAAAACACAAGAAGATTAAATGGCAGAAGAATTTGGGTAGATCTGCACCAACCTGAGTATATGTGGAGCCGATCTCAACTTTCCTCACCCTCAACTCAGATCGAAGAGAGACAACGAGCATGGAAGACATAAAAATAGGTGGCCAGAGCACTAATAAATCAAACGCACATGAAGGTGAAACAAGGGAACAAATCTTGAGAGGCAGATATTATTCTCTTCCTCACCTTCCGAGAAACTACATCTCTTTACCTTCCGAGAAATTAAAGGTTATTTTATTCGCCTCTCTTCACCTTCCGAGAAACTACCTCTCTTTACCTTCCGAGAAATTGAAGGTTATTTTATTCACAACTGTTTGGATATAGATATAAGCTAGAGCATCTTCAATTCTATACCCAAATTTTTATTTAAATTTAAATTTGATTAAAAGTCCCTCAAAATTCTCTGCAACCATTTATCCATACGCATACCAAATTAAGCTTTTATTCTGTTAGAATCAGATAATAGAATAATGGAATCCTTGTATTGCAATTAGGGTTTACTCCCTTATATACAAGTACATATAGGATTACACGTGTAATACACTATGACATAACACATATAATTTAACAGCCCCCCTCAAACTCACAGTGGATTATACAAGGTGAGTTTGTGAATGAGGAATTGAAATCGAGGAACTAGATGTGACTTCATAAAGAAATCAGCAAGGTGCTCTGCAGAGGAAATATGTGGAAATGATATTGTCCTTGCAAGGTAGTGCCGACGAACGAAGTGACAGTCGATCTCAATGTGTTTGGTTCTCTCGTGAAAGACTGGATTGCTGGCTATCTGAATAGCAAACCGATTATCACAATAAAGAGGAGTAGGACCAGTCATAGTGACTCCCAAGTCCACCAAAAGACGTCTAAGATGAACAATCTCCTCGGTGGTAATAGCCATGGCTCGACACTCAGCCTTGGTGCTGGACAGGGAAATAACTTACTGTTTCTTGCTGTGTCAAGAGATGATGGAATCTCCAAGAAATATGCAAAACCAAGTGGTAGAGCGTCTCGTGGTCGGATCTCCAGCCCAATCAGCATCAGTGTAAGCTCCGAGAACTAAAGGCGAAGAGGATTACAGATAGATCGATCTGGTGATAGTACTGTGCAAATATCTGATAATACGCATAAGGGCACCATAATGCACTGATCGAGGAGCGGAGACAAACTGACTAACAATACTGACGGCATGAGCTATGTCAGGTCCGAGACAAACTGACTAACAATACTGACGGCATGAGCTATGTCAGGTCTAGTGATGCAAAGATATACAAGCTAACCAACAATCTGTTTTGTACCGAGTTGGGTCTGGAAGGAGCTCACCATCTGTAGGATGAAGCTTTACATGAAGCTCATGAGGAGTATCTGCACTGTGAGTATACTTCTGTTGAGAGAGAAAAATCTCACGATCACTCTGTGCAATCTCAAGACCAAGGAAGTAGCGAAGAATACCGAGATCTTTCATCAGAAACTGTCGACCGAGATGATTCTTAATCAGAGTAATACCGGCGGAGTCATTGCCAGTGATAATCATGTCGTCAATATATAGAAGAACGATAACCCGACCCTACGATGAGGATCACACAAACATATAATGGTCCTGAAAGCTCTCAACAAAACCAGCTGCTAGAATAACGCTGTGAAAATTTTCAAATCAGGCACGAGAAGCCTGTTTGAGACCATATATAGCCCGCCGTAGACGACAGACATGCTGAGGAGGAGTGCCGAGACCTGAAGGTGGCTGCATATAAACAACCTCAGATAAATCACCATGAAGAAAAGCATTCTTCACGTCCATCTGAAAGGGAGGCCAGCGACGAACAGAAGCAACTGCAAGAAGGATGCAGACGGTAGTCATCTGAGCAACGGGAGTGATGGTCTCCTCATAGTCAATGCAATACTCATGTGTGAAACCACTAGCAACAAGACGAGCCTTATGTCATTCAATAGATCCATCAGGGCGATGCTTGATCTTGAAGATCCATTTGCAACTGATAGGTGTAATGTCATCTGGAAGGGGAACAACATCACAGGTCTGTGTTTGCTCAAATGCCTGAAACTCCTCAGTCATGGCCTGAGGGTAGCGAGTCGAGGGATGAGGATCCACATCAGAGGGAGGTGCGTCAGTCGTGGAAGGCGGAGTACCAGTGGAGTCATCTGCGGGAGGAGTAAGAGGAGACACAATAGGAGGAGAACTAGGAGGACCATGGTAGCTAGCTACAGGAGTGCTAAGAGGAGACTCAAAGAGAGTAGAACTAGAAGTGGGCTCAAGCACAACAGACACCCCGAGAAGAGGTAGAGACTCAATAAGGGAGCCTGAATAGGGGAAGGCACAGGAGGAGAGGCCGGAACAGGAGAAGGCACAAGAGGAGAGGCCTGAAGAGGAGAAGGCAAAGGAGGAGAGGCTTGAGCAGGAGAAGGCACAGGAGGAGAGGAGGCAGTGGGTGTAGAAGAAAAGTAGGGAGCATTCTCAACAAATGACACATGATGAGCGAGCCAAAAATGATCTCTAACATGATCATAGCAACGATATCCCTTATGTTTGAAACTAATCCCAAAGAATACATATTTGACTGACTGAGCGGTCAACTTAGTGCATTGATGAGGAGGGAGAAGCACGAAACAGGTGCATCCAAAAGTGTGAAGTCTGCTATAATCAGGTTTCGAGGAGTAAATATGCTCATGAGAAGTCATATTAGAGAGGACAGATGAGGGAGTGATATTGCTAAGATGGATAGATAGAAGAGCAGCCTCAACCCAGAATGTGCTAGGGACTGAAGAAGAAAGTAAGAGGGAACGAATGGTCTCAAGAATATGGCGATGTTTTCTTTCAGCAACACCATTCTGGTTGTGAGTATAAGGGCAGGATTGCTAGAAGAGAGTGCCATGAGAGTGAAGAAGAGAACGCATCGTGGAAGAGATATATTCTTGAACACAATCAGACCTAAAAGTCTTGATACGAGTCTGAAACTGGGTGTGAATCATAGTGGTAAAGACCTCATATATCTTTGGGACCTCAGATTGATGACGCAAAAAAATAAATCCAGGTAAAACGAGAATAATCATTAATAAAACTAATATAATATGAAAAATCACTCTTTGACATGATATGAGAAGGACCCCAGATATCATAATGAACTAGCACAGATGGACTAGAGGACTGCTGATTACTAGAATGGAATGGAGTAGCAACGGGTTTGGCTAGTTTACAACCCTCACAGATAGAAAGAGTAGAAAATGAAACACGGCCTAAATCAATAGACTGAATAAGATCTTTAAGTTGAGACTCAGAAACATGACCTAACTTTTATGCCACAAGTCAGTATCAGAGGTGACAGTGCCACAGATAATTGAAGGATGAGGTACAGGAAGATGAAGATACTCCACATAATATAGTCCACCAATCCTACATTAACACCAATCCTCTGCCCTGAATGTGGATCCTGCACAAAACACCTAGAAGAGATGAAGGTAACAGTGAATCCAGAATCACACAATCGACTAATAGACACAACATTCATGCAAAGGTCGGGAGCATGCAAAATAAATGGTAATGAAAGGCAGCCAGTAGGATGAGATATGGTGGTGATCGATCCACACTACGTGATGACTATAGGAGAGCCATTAGCAGTATGAATTGATGGTAGGTGTGAGGGTGCAGGTGAGCATGCAGTGAGGATAGAACTATCAGGTGTCATGTGATGTAAGGCACCTGAATAAAAAATTCAATAAGCAGAAGTACCCATAGTAGAAGAGAAGGCAAAGGGAGTAGAAGGACCAGAGAGAGACTGTTGTAGAATCAGATGGTCTAGTCGCTGACTGATCTGGTCAAGCTGATCCAAATGTCGCTGAATGGAATCAAGAGAAGTATCAGTTGCAGCTGCAACAGGAGGAAGAAAATGTCCTCGACCTTTCGGTCTATGATGGTTCTTAGCAAGTATTCATCTTTTCGGGCTATGACATTTCGTAGTAGGAGTGGCCCCCAGAATGCACTCATAGATAAACGATAAAGTAAACTAACAAGACATCATAGAATGATTTTTTTTGGAAGATTAGAATGTAAATAGAGCAAGAGAAATCGAGCAAAATGGACTCCTGGAACACCTTAATCGGACTTCCAGAGAGGAAGTTATGACCGATTTAGTGATTTGAAGTCATGAGGAGGCGGCGGAGGGCGGCTGGAGGTGCCGGAGGGCAGTCTGAGGTGGTGGAGCGTTGAGTGCCGAGTCGGGTCGCGGATCCAAGTTGAGTGCCTGGTCGAAACGCGGATGCGGAGAGCAGCCGGTGGTGGTAGAGGGATGCTGGAGGAGCCAAAAAACGGTCGGAGGTGACCTGAGGGTGGACCCGGGTCAGGTGCCGGGCCGGGTTCACGGATACGGGTCGGGTCCTGGTTGATACTGACCCGGCTCCGCGGATTCGGTCGGGTGCTGGATCGGGTCTGGGACGGGTGCTGGGCCAGGCGTGGACGGATCCTGGGCCGAGCGTGTCACTCCTTTGGGCGACCGTCCTTGAGCCGTGTCAAATATATAATATCAGTCATCAATAATGAGATCAATAAAGACTCTATCAAGACATCCAGGGCAACAAAACAATTACAAAGATAGCTGTCATATATATGTAATAATATAGTGGAAGCTAAACGACCAAGTCTGAAGTCCAAAAACACATAACAGACTAGACTACATAATCGATTGTCCTGTGAGAGTCAAAACAAATCAAAAGACATCAACATACATATACTGTGCACAAGCACGAGTATTAAATACATACAAGGGAAGGGGGGATGCTACCTCTACCGTATGGGCGCACCAACAAGCATCATGAATAGTGTTTGGGAGCACCTCGCAGGACAGCTACAATCCAGGCAGCTTCAACACGAAGCCAACGAAGGGGAGAACACTCGACACTTGCGGATACGATCCTCATGGATCGGTCATAGAAATTGATAAGGCAACGAATTCTCATGAATTCCCTCCAGTACGCATAACTCAGATGTGGGAAAAACATGTTATTCATAGTGTCAATTGCCATGGTATGACTCCATAAGTGGTCATACACTTGCCTAAACTCATTAGGCAATATTCATGGCTTTATATAAGTATAAATATAATATACAACATATAATTAATTACGCAAGGAATTAATCATGTAAGTATTTAAATAATATAACAACATAGTTATAATATCATCTATGTAATGCTTATACTTATACATCCTCATTTCGGTTTAATTAAATTAAACTAGATGGGAACATGTATGGATCAAGGCTATGCTAACATGGGACATGGTACCTTGGCATGCATGGGCTCCTATACATGATACATGAATGTATAATCCTAGTATACAATGTCTAACATGGCATGGGTGCAATCATAGCGAGATAGGCATTAACATATATATTTATTCAAACAAGTTAATATGCAGTTATGGTGCCTCAGGGGAGGGCAATGCACGTCAACATGCATCGAACGTCTCCCAACTGGGTTGGATCGGCCCACTCACCGTAACCCGGATCGTTGCGTGACCGTTCGCCAATATCTATAAGACAAGGGCATCCAAATTGGTGAGTATAACTACCTAAAAATACTTAGAATTAACTAGAAATACCAAAGACTCAGATATGCACGCATACGGGCTCGTACGCATGCAAGTACACACGTACGCATGCATATCCGAGTGCCCCGGCACCTACCAGAGCTCTCGGGCAACTACACGCGTGGCCCCGCATGCATACGCACGCGCATGCACACGCCCCTGCCCCTGCGCCCGCCAGCGCCCTGCCGCGCGCCCAGATGCCAAGCCGCGCCCGCTCACACTCGCGCGCACGATCCGCGCGTACTGCGCGTCAGCCAACACCCCATGCGCACGCTCACGTACGCCCGCGCGTACACGCACGCCCGCCAGCGCCCCTCTACGCCCGCCTCTGCCCTAGACCCCTCCCCCATCCCCCTCACACACCCCAACCTATAAACCTAGCATGCATGACTCCCTAACAGCCCCTAATACATGAAAAACCAAAGAAAAGAAGGGGTAGAGCTTACCAAGGGAGGGGGAATGAAAATGGGAGATTCGGGGGCCCTCGATGCACCCGCGACCACCTCAACCACCACCACCTCCTCAGCCTCTCGTCAGCCTTCTTTGGCTGAAAAATAGGGGGGGTGAAGACCTGAGAGGGAGCTTGAGAGAAGAGAATCAATAACAACAACTACATGCACACACACACACCTTTTGTGCTTCTCTTGTTCTTGTTCTTGTTCTTCTTCTTCTTCTTGTGCTTCCTCTTCTCCTTCTTTTGCTTCTCAAATCAACAAAGGGGGCCAAAGAGAGAGTGAGGAAGAGAGGGACGTGTGAGAGGGAGAGAAAGAGAGAGTGAGAATCAAACCTCACATTTCGGGGGTTAATGCAATGGAAAAGGGGGGGGTATACTTAACCTAAACTCACCCTCTAACATTAAAAATAACCAAGGATTTGTTTAACCATTAAACAAAGGGTAGTGTGGTTACCAAAGGTCACCACATTCACCAAAATATCCAAACACAATGCCTCCAATGAAACCAATAACGACTAAAACCTAGATACGGTTCAGAACAGCATAATTTTTAAAACGTCACAGGAATTTGATGAATTTTTTATGGGTAGTACAAAATGGTACCAAGATCCACAATATGCAGTTAGAATTCCAATCGGAGTACTCGAACACACGCAAATAAAAGTCCAAAATTTTAGCGGCTCCGATCGTAAAAAGAAAATGACCAGAAATGACCCAAATGTAACCAGTAGGTTGAAAGTAACACATATATAACAGGGCGGGTTGTGTGCGGACGGACACTAGGTCGGGCGCGCGAGACGATCTGGACATGTTGGCACAAGCTGTCCCAACTGATCCTGGGAAATCCAGGCAGGATCAGCGGAGCGGTGCCCGGACAAAATTTTCTCGGACGCGGCAAATCCCAAGAAATCCGGGTAGGGTCGGGCACGCGGCAGGGCAGCGCTCGGCAAGGCGCGTGCAGCAGGGACCGCGCTTAGGGGCAGGACGCGGCAAGGCGAAAGCGCTTGGGCAGGGTGCTCCGGTAGGGCGCAGCTGGGCACTTGGCAAGGTAGGGCAGGGCACTCGGTTGGACGTGGCAAGGCACCTAGCAGGGCAGAGCAGGGCGCTCGGTCGGGAGTGGTAGGGCGAGGCAGGGCACTCGGCCGAGCGTGGTAGGGTGCGGCAGGGCACCTGGCAGGGCAAGGCACGCGGCAGGGCAGGGCGGCGCGAGCAGCGGTAGGGTGGTGCGCGTCAGCGGCAGGGGAGACATGCGAAGCGACAGTGGCGGCGCGTGCAGCGGCATGGGCTCGACAGTGGCTGCGATGACGATGACGACGACGATAACGGATGACGGCGACGACAACGGCGGCGATGAAGAATTCTAAAAAAAATTAGGGTTTTTGTGGTGGAGGCTTTGATACCTTGTTAGAATCAGATAATGGAATAATGACACTTATCAGAAAAGTTATAATCTATAATATATAAGTTATAATATATAATTTGTAAATTTAAGCTGCAACAAATATAACCAAAGTCAGTCCCATGATAAGTTGTCTGATCTGCCATGGACATTTTCTTTGTGAAAGATAAAGAATAAATGGAGGAGACTCAAAATCTCATATAATATAAAGCATAGTAAGGGAGATGAGAAGGAACAGAGCTGTGTGATCCATAAATATCTATAGTGCATTGGAAACAATTATTAGAATATGAAAATCTCGAAAAGTGACTAACTGGGTTCGGGTCGTCAAGATCTGTCCGCTCCGCTTTTCCCGACGGTTTTATTGGTATCACCGGTGCTCCTTCTCCTCGAACGTCGTCGGACACGGGGTTGAGGGTGACCCGCGGAAGACCTTCCGACGATCAAGTCAGTAGAATGCACAATTAGGGTTGTTGTAAAAAGAATTTCACATACCTCCACAGGGAGAACTCATCATCTCCTATTTATAGTGTCTTCAGTCAAACCCTAGAATTGTCTGGGGATCCTTCTCTCATCGGACGGATGGGATGGAATCTCATATTCTAGGGGATCAATTATGTGTTATTGTTGGGATTTGCAGGATCTGAAGTCATTATCCCTTTATAAATACACACAATTTGCTGGGATTTTGTGAATCAATTGGTGATTAATTCTAATTTCCAGGATATATCATTGTGATCTTATTTGATTAGTTTTATGATAGCTCCAGATTTAAAATATCTGTGTGTATTTAAAGAATCAACAATTGATAATCCCTTATTCAAAAATTAAGTTCTGGATTTCTAAAAATGTATAAGAGAATGTTAAAACAATGTGGTTAATAATTTATGGTTTTAATGTATAACATTAATGTTTAGTGTTTTGTTGTTGCTATGTTTATAAGTTGTTTCAATGTTTGAATGCTTTAATATTTGTATGTTTATGTGTTGTTTCAATGTTTGAATGTGTGGGTTAATTTTTTAATGTTTCGGTTAATGCTTCAAAGTGACTTAATAAATTTCAATATTCAGCTCTTTTGTTTAAGGTTTCACTATTTGAATCGCTGAAAAAAATAAAGAATGAGATTAGTTTGCTAGTATCGACATTGACATTGTCGATATATAGCTAATCAATTGACAGATAATCTGTCGACACACACTGAAAATATCAGCAATGCATCTATCATGTGTAACGACATTGACAGTGTCAATCATCATATATCATATCAATAATTGTACAGTCGACAGCCAGTTAAGTGAATGATTTCATTGATTGCTCCTTTGACAATGTTACCGTCGACATAAATACATATACTCGACAAACTTGGCGTGCGTCAACAACAATTTAAAAGGCTAGGGGTTTTTGTGTTCCGTTCGACACAAGGAGTGTCGATTGTCCTACGATATCGCGACGATAGTAGTGTCGAACAGGTTGTATAGGCTATGTATACGGATTGACTTCAGTGACCACTTCGACATAGGGGTTGTCGATAGGTCTACGATATTTCGACCAAGATAGTGTCGAACAGGTTGATATGATAGAGGGGTGCACGAAATCCGAATATAAATGAGAGGGGTGTGCACCGAAAAGAGAGGGGTGCAATTAGAGGCACCCAACTTTCTTTCTCCCACCTTTATGTCTTGTACCTTCCTTCTGTAAAGAAACGGTTGCTCTTACACTTCCTATTCAGATGTAATTGTTTTTTAACCAAGCTTTTATAGTCTTTGAAATTTATAGTCTTTGAAATTTCTCTAAGGCTACATATTTTCTTTTTATGATGAATAGTGTCATACCTAGAATAATCATCAATAATTATGACAAAATATTTAATTCCCTCTCTGTTTTTACATTTAAAGGTCCACCACATATATCAGAATGAAGAATAGACAATAACTCATTTGACCTTTTTTATTTTAGGAAAATGAAGTATTGTCTAGACATTTTTTCAGATATGCATGATTCACATGTAAGAAAATCTATATTTATATTAGGTACTAAATCATTATTTGACATTATTTTTATTTTATCAATATTTATGTGTCTTAACCTTAAATGTCAAATATAAAAATCATCAACAGACAAACAGACATCAACATAAAAATGAGAATCAATACAAGAAGAGGAAGAAGCAATTTTATTTTCCAAGTGAGGTATAATCTCTTTAGATGAGGTATATACCTCGATGAATTTTTTTTACATTTGCATGCTAAAAATATGCTCATTCAATTTAAATGGAGTGATATACATTTTTCATCAAAATATATACCTCACTAGTCGATATTTACTATTTAAAAAAATAAATAAAACATGTGAGCACTGTTCGTAGGATTGTTTGCACGACTCTCTAGCATTTTCTTAAAAAATAACAGACATATTAGTATCCATAAAAATCAAATTTCTATTTAACATTAATTTATATTTCTCTTTAAAATTAGGGGTAGTTCAGTCCTTTCATGATCTGAATTGAGGTAAACATCTGCCGACTATGTTTTTTGTACTTTTAGGGACATGAATGTTTGCTAATTTTAACATGGACTTACAGAAGAATACCAATGATAAACTTACGAAAAAAATACCCATGTTTATCATAATCGTGGATATCTTTAACCCATTATTTTATTACCAGTGAAAGTGAAAGCAGGAAGTTTCACTTTAGTTAGTATCATATTATATATATTCGATAACATGGAATATAAAATGGAATAAACAAAGACCCACCTAACGCCATAATTGATTGGAAGAATGTGAACCTCGTTTTTTAATCCATTTACAGAGCATCATCAATAATGCTGAAGGCATAAACATAGACCCACCGGACGTGACAATAATAAATTATTAAATGGGGTTCGTCCGAATTGAATCAACTGTTTAATACCAGACTCTACTGAAGACGTATAAGATTGACATATATGTTGTATGCAGGCTTATGTATATGTATAGAGGCCAGGGCCATTGTCGGTTTGATGTCCTGAGACAGTGATATCAGTGAATTTAGATGAAGCCCTAAACCAATCTATAAAATGGAGGCCCTAATACATTTACATTAAAAAAAATTGAATGTAAAAAATTATTTTCTATAAGGTTAAAATAAAAATATCTAATAAAAAATGAAGAATAACAAACTTGAAAAACTTATGTTCCAGAAAAATAAAAAATAAACAAAAACAAAGCGACAAAAGTTAAAGCAAAAATTGGAGAACTAAAGCGTATGCAAAGAGAAAAACACTTTTTTTCCTTCAGAAAAAGAATAAAAAATCCTAAATCAAGTGATTTTTTTTGTTAAAAAATTATTTTTTATAAACAGATAAATATATCTTATAAAATGGAAATGAAAATATGGATAATATTTTAAGTTAAAAAAATAAAATAAAATAATGTAAATGAATGGATACGTTTAAATTAAAAAAAAAAAAAATTTTATATCAAAATGTTTAATAAAAAAAAAAATATATATCCCAGATTTTAGAGTGCTTTTTGGGGAGGGGGCCCTGACAGTTGTCTTGGTGGCCCCAAACTAGAGATATTGTTAATGGCCTAACCCCTTCAGGTGGTGGAGCAGATCATGGATGGAAGCAAGTTTGGAAACTCCCTGTTTTGCCGAAGCTGAAGCTATTTATGTGGAAGGTGTTGTGAAATGGCTTTGGAGACTGTTTTACATCTATTTGCAGATTGTCAATTTGCAGCGGATTGTTGGAAACAAATTCCTTCATCTTGTTATCCTCCTATGCGTATCTGGCAGGAATCGAGTTGGAATCACCTTTTGCATCTTGAATTGTGGAGAAATGGCATTCGAAAAGTGGAGAATCAGATAATATTTGTGGCTATGTTATGGTCGATATGGAAGGCAGGTAATAGGAAAGCTTTTAAAGGAATTTTGGATGATCATTGAATCATTGCAGGGAAGGCTTTAAGCTTGGCAGATGAATGTTGTCGATTAATTGCGCATGTGGGATATGCTATTGTTCAGGATCAACCGTTCTCAGTAGTTGGGGCTGGATGCCTCAGTTGCCTGTGGGCTTCCCCAATGAGTGCTGAAGGAGAGGCTATCTGTAAGGGAATATAGTTTGCGCGTCAAAGGGTAGTAGGCCCAATCTGTATTTGCACTGATGCGGAAGCGATGGTTCGCTTCCCCTCAATTTCAAGATATGTTGTAGACTATTAGGCAAAATATGTGAACCGCCGGGGGGGGGGGGGGGTTAACAAGGAGCATATTCAAGCCCCTAACCCCTCATATGACGTGGAACATAAGGCCAGAATAAGAAAAAATACACGAGAATAATTAAAAAAAGTTGTTTGTTTTTGTTTTGATTGAACAAACCCCGATAGTTATGTCTAGATAAGCTATAATAAGGTCTGATAAATATTATAAGAAAATGTTGAAATTGTTTATCCGGGCTTATTTATGCCAATAGATAAAAATACTCTTATCTGTCATTTTAAAAAATTTATCTCACCTAACAGTTTCACACGGATTCTAAAAACTGTCACATCTATCAAATCAATCATACATCTCACACTATTTCCAAGGGGTATAATTGTCATTTAAAAAGTCATAAACTCTTATTTATCCCTTCTATATCAACCATTTATCGTCAGTTTATCCAAGGTTAATCAAACAACAAAAAAATCATTTTTACGTTTCCTAATGAGAACAACAGAAAAAACAAACAAACAAAAAATTGTTTATTAAACCTAGATTGTTATCTATCACAGTATAGCTATCAGTAGCGAATAACTCAATGTCACACCCCATAAGGGATAAAGCTTTAATTAAATTTGCTAGAAGAACACAAAGTTCTAAGTTCAATGAATACTTGCTGGATGACCACATCAGGGGATGTGTTCAAAGAATGATAGATACCGTACATGAATGTATATGATTTGTTCAGGGAGATGGTTCTCTCATTTTTTGTAACAGTTCTCTGAACTTTTTTGTATAACAGAATTGCCTCGGTTTTCCTAGGCCTGAATACCAAAAAAAAAAAAAAAAAACTCCATCAATTATGATTATTTATTTTTACCGTTTTCAGATCCAAATATTTGTTTGCAAGGAAAAAAGTGGAATAACTATGGCAGAATGTGTCACAATAAACTGATATTTGTATTCCAAATCCCTCTACAATTGTGTTATTACCAAATCTAGTACACTGGTATAAAAGTGCCCACAATCAAATCACCTATTATCACATCTATCAAATCAAATGATTCACATGTTAAATTTTTTTTTTTTTATAAATTTAGATTCACATCTCATTCTTTGTAATCATCAAAACAACAAAACTCTATTATTACATTTTCGAATGAGAATAACTAATAACACAACTAAAAAAAATGACTTATTCTTTATTTATATGGAATAATTATCTATCCTAGAATATCTTATGTCACTACCCAAACGGAACTTTAGACTTATCCATTATCCAATTTTGTATAAGTTCCTCTTCTTATCAAGTTAACTTGCAAATTAAAATTAGTTTACTCAAATGGAAAAAAATGCATATCTAATTTGGAGTATGAATGATACAATTCAACATAGGATCAGAGTCGAAATTAGCTCACATATAAACACATATTATCTTTTCTCATTAGACGATGTAAGACTAAACACTTCATCGTTACCCAATTTATGGGTCTCTTAAGATTGTTGAACGTCTTAGCTATCTTCGCCAACCACCCCCTTAACGGGCTGGGTCGGGTTTGTGACACCCACCAAAAGCAAAAATTACCAAAACAATAATGAGATAATATCAATCCTATAAATAAAAAATTATGAAAGACATGAACACATCAAAAACAGAACATCATGAACACAAGAAACCCAAACACACGTTTTCAAACGAAGGAAGGAACGGTGGATAAGAGAACCAACTTGAGAATTCGAGACTTCCAGCCGAAAAAAACCTTGGTTTTGATGATATATGAGAATTGAAGAAGCACAAAAGGCTTTTTGTTTTGCAATACTTGTTTTTTTTAGAGATTAATTAGGAGTCCTCCAGACCACCCCTCAATTATTTTTATGTCCCTGAACATTTTGAAGTTTTCTTTACATCCCTAAAGACCATATTCATTATTTTTAGGTCTTTTTTTCTGATAGCACATTACATCACCCTTTCCTAAGACAAAATTACCCTTCTTCAACCTTACTTCAGCCATGGCATCCCAAGCCTTCCTCCACCCTCTCTGAAACTCCATTTTCACCCCCAACATCTCCCTTTCCTCTCTTTAAACGTCATTTATTCTCTTATCATTCTCTTTCTCCAAAAACAAATTCTTTCTCATCATCAAAACTTAAACTCACAAGAAATCCCCAAACCCACATCTTTCTTCACCAGTGGCAGCGACGACGACGACGACGATTATAACAGTGAGACGCACGATGAACAATCTCTTTCCTCCTGGAACACTCTAATACCTTATTATATGTATAACCTAATTTAGTATGTTTATTGATGGATGATTTCTTGGAGGCCACTAGATGATATTTTATTTACAATATGATGTGTACATTTTCTCCATGTCTTTTGTTGAATTGTATATTATTAATTTGTTAGTTTTGTGAATTGTATGTTTTTTTTTAAACGGAGGGTAAAATATTATATTATTTTTGTTATGTTTACAGAAGCATTAACAATGTACTCACATGGATTAATAGTGCACCCATAATGATTAACAATGTACAGAACAATATTTTTAATAATGTATTACAATGCTTTGTGTACTTCATTATATCATATCTAATACTGTCATGGGAATGATTTATAGGATGTCTAACATTGTCTAATTGAATCTAACTACATCAACGCTTATATCTTGTAGCATGGTACCACAAGCCATTTGCGGGAGTTCAATAAGTGGGATGCTGAATTTTTTTTAGAAAAACAACATTCATTCAATTGATCAACAATTTGTTGAAGATTTTCGCATGCAATTTATCAATTATGGTATATCACATTTATGACAGTGTTCTCGGTTGCATCATTCACAATCATGTTTCAATTTCTCAATATTAACTTCCTTGTCCAAAATTCATATTCATCATTCTAATTAGATGTCCGCCATGTTTTTCACGAACATGTTGTCGGTATGTAAAACTGGGGGTTCTGCGAACATGGTCCTGGTCCATCTCGTGACTGATCAGATCACCGCCCAGAGAGTCGTTCCTGAGCCGCCCAACTTCTTCTCAGAAAAGACGGGGTTTGTTGTTGTGATCGCCACCTGCTTTCTCAAAAAGCAGGAAAAGTTGGTGTTGCTACTGATCGCCTTGCGGGGAATTGGGTGGGTTCTCCTCTCTGAGCTACGGATATACCGCACACAGAGGTGAAAAACTGGGAATCCTTTTCTGCTAGATAAGAACTTGAATAAAGGGGCTGCTGACACGTGGGAGGGAAATGTAAATGTGACCACCATACAGAATTCAACAAGGGGGGTGTTAGCCATCTCTGGTTGAAACGTCGGGTATTGGTCAAAAAGCAGATATAAAGCAGAAGTATATAAAAGTTGTAAAAAAGAAGAAAGTTCCACCGTATAGAATCAACAAAGGGGTGTTAGCCGCCTCTAGTTGAAAGGTTGAGTATTGTCCGAAAAGCAGATATAAAGCAGAAGTAAATAAAAGTTGTAAAAAGAAAAAAGTGACCACCGTATAGAATTCAACTAGGGGGTGTTAGCCGCCTCTAGTTGAAACGTCGAGTATTGGTCGAAAAGCAGATATATAAATAACAGTAAACTGCCGGCTACTTGAACCTCGCCGCCTGGTAGGGGACGGTTAGTTTGGACTAGCCGCCTCGTACCTGATTCTTGGTTTTCTGGATTTGGATAGAACCTAGGTAGGGAAGTGTTTTGGCTTTGGCTAGGGTGGTGGTAATGAGGATTGAAAGTGGTGTTGGTGGTTTCCTCTTCTAGATTTGGGCAGCACCTAGGTAGGAATTTGGTTTTGTTTGGCTAGGGCTAAGAGTGGTTTAGGGCAATGTTTTAGAGTGGGTTTATGGAGAGTGGAATTTGGTGGGGAATGACTTTCCTTCTCTCTCAACTAGGGCTCTCTCCCTCCCTCTCTCTCTCTCTCTCTCACACACACACACTTTGAAAATGAAATTATCCACCCTTTGATTCTCACCCCTACCCTTCCTTTTATAGTAGAAAAGGGTGCATGGGATTATTTTTTGGGCAATAGCATGGGTTGGGTAAGAGGGTGTGGCCAAGTAACCATCATTGCAAAGAGACGCACTCTATGCTCCATTAGATAATAGCATGGGTTGGACAAAAGGGTGAGGCTAAATAACTTAACACCTAAGTAAAGTTGCTTTATGCTTTGTGGGTGAGTCCAGATACGAGCCGGCTACCCTAATTCAACCGCCAGGGCAGAGACGGCTAGTTGTAGTTAGCCGTCAGGAGAGGGGCGGCTAGTTAGTAGATGCCGCCGGTATAATGACCTGCCAAATGTCCCATCTCTAACAAGCGGTGGCTTGAGGCAGTTACTAAGGTTGAACCATCAGAGAAGGGGCGGCTAATTGGAACAAACCGCCGCAACCATGAGCAATAAATGCTGCTTTATGTCCCATCTAAGGGTAGCGGTTGGGGGCGGTTAAGGGGTGGCTAGTTTCACTGGGCGGCTACTTTCAACTAGCCGTCTGACTTCTGGTCACTTAATTTTTCTAAGTGTTGTGGCCAGGGTTTTTCCTTTTGTTTATTTAATCCGCTAAAGTAGTTTTCTATTTGATTCAAATGTGGTCATTTAAAAATGTTACTTGAAGTATTTTCATCTTTTTGGACGGTCAAAATTGGGGTATTTACAATTGCCCCTCATCGGACAGAGTCTTTGTATGAAGCATGAAAGACTTCGACCGATGATAAGGAAAGAGACCCCTATTTTGACCGGCCCGACCTTCAAGAAGTCTTGATCTCATGACCAATACAATTCAGGGAGTTGATTTAGACTATCAGAGGCTAGGTCTTGACAAGAATTTTCAACCGAAAGGAATGATCCCGGTGGAAGGCGGGAAAAGTAAAATGGTGAATGATCCAACCCACGGTCGGGGTTCTTAGCTATCGTGCACGGAGCAGCCCAACGTCAGTTTCCTCGTGCCTACCGTTCCCGTGCTTGAGAAAACTCAGCAAGGAGTGGATATCGCTGACAGAAAGCAAGTAAAGGTATTGAGTTGGTGAATTTGATCATCCAAAGGATAAAAATTCTGGAAAAGAACCACAGCTGATGAAATTCGAGCTGAATGGTACTGGTAACATGATAAGACTTCAAGTGAGTCGTGTTTTAATCAAGTAGAATTTTGAAATTAACCAAGACATGGCTGTGGTTGAAGAAAACTTTAGAATTTGAGTTTGACTGGGATACTGGCAGGGAGTGCATGCATTTTTGATAGAACAGAATTTTGTTCAAAAGAGATGCCTTGCATACATATGGTGGGATTTAAACAAGCATGTTTTATATTTCTAAGTGTAAATGTGAGCATGGATTTTTAGAAAGGATTGTTTTTGCATGCGTGTTCTGTCACGGCGGAATTTGAAATAGCATGAGTTTGAAAGTTTGCATGTGTTGTCATGGTGGGATTGCATGCATGTGATATGATTTGTGCATAGCATCTAAGTTAAAAGAAGGGCAACTTTACATGCATTTCATCATGGTGGTATTGAGTTTAGCAAATGTGTGTTGTGACATGTATGAAGGTAAAATGTGTTGTGTGATGTTAAGAAAAGAGAGGTTGAAGCAGTTTTCTTGATAAGCATGAATGAGCATTTTGTAAATAAGCATGGGTGACAATTTTTGATGGTAAAGGATTAAGATGGATGCCAAACTCATGTATTGATGTGAGAAAGGGGGATAATTTTAATCATTCTACTCAAGGCATGCTGCTAATTTGAGGGAGAACACCTTATGATTCACCCATGTCCAGCCCAGGACATTTGGAAGTGGTTTAGCTTGAGAGGTGAGTTTCCAAGTGGAGTAGTTTTTGAATATTTGATCATGTTACTCCAAACATGCTGAAAACTCCATGAATGTGCCAAGAATCAGACATAATAAGCATCCCTCAGATATGCAAGATTTTAAATAGACTCATGTGAGAGTGTGTGCTGTTGTAAATGTAAGGAAAGGTTCATCCTTGGTTGAAATTTCGCCTAGCCAATAGACTTGGTTTAATTTAATCATGGTGGAAAAAGAGTGGGTGAATGGGGTTGAGAGTAATATCTTCTTTGAATTACTTTAAAATTGCCCTAGTCCTAGCATAAATCTTACTTCACTAGGTCCCTCTGGCTTTCTTCTTTTTATCACTTTTTTTTTTTTTGCCTTTTGGGTGGAATGTATAGCCTACGGGGCATATACTAAATTTTCTTTTTTTGAGCTTTTAGGCTGAATTTAGAGAGTGTCACCCACTTTGGGGTGTAACTTTTGGTCTCTCATGGCCTTTTGAGGGGGGGCGTTTCAGTTTTTTACCCCTGTTCTTTTCTGCTTCCCCTTTCTTTTCTTTTTTTTTTGAAGTGTTTGTATTGTGTCAGAGCCAGTTTTGGGACGTATGCTAGGTCTGGGGTATATTTCTTGTAAATCTTAGTTGATACGAAGTAAGAGAAAAACAAGGGAAATATAATCCCAAAAAAAAATTAAAATTAAAAATTGCCCCAGTCTATGGGGCAGGCAATTTTCCCTTTTACCAAGTGAACCAAGCCTTAAATCGTACTAGTGTAGTGGATGTGGCATGATTGACAGATATGAGTCTATGTAAAATGCAAGTCATCTTCAGGATTTTTAAATATTGTCATCAAGCACTAAACGCTGGAATTCACAGTAAGAAAGAGTAAAATTTCTCAAATATTAAAAATTATGCATAGAATTTCTTCTGGTAAAGTGCATACCACCGACCTGAAATCTCGCCCCCTTCGGCGTTTACCAAGCGGTAGGCATTCCTAGAATAGGCATGGGTGATCACATAGGGTCCCTCCCATGTTGGTTGCAATTTTTCCTTGAATGGAGTTGTCATTATGGCATGATTTTCTTCGACACCATCTCCCTAATTTCCTTCCCTTTTTCTTGTACCCCTTTTTTGGTTTATATATTTTAAAAAAATGAAGGGCATAATTAAAATAAACTAAATATGTATAAGGGACTTTTTTATTTTGTTTTTGTTTTGATGAAAGCTTTTAAATGCATTCATAATAGCTAAAATAAACAAACTTTGTAAAGGAAATTTCTTTTTTTTTTTGAGCTTTAACATATTCGATTTTCTTTGGATTTTGAATTTAAAGAAAGCAGTAAACAAACAACATGCTGCAAGGGGAAATAGTGTACAGTGCTAGATGATGGCGTCCCGAAAATGATGGTGCAGGGTGAGTCCTCTATGGAGGCTCAAATTGAAGCAGTTTCAAAGGAACACTGCTTGAATGATGTCGAAAGAATGAGTGACGCTTGATCAGCCATAGATCCTCAGCAGAAAGAGAACGATCCCTCATAGAGGGGTCAGTCAACAAAGATGTGGATATGTAAAAACAGGTCACAGAGGCGACTACTGACTAAACAGGTGCAAGGGAGCACAGTTCAACATAATGCTGAGGCCCTAATGATGGTGGGGGTAAAGACTCCTCAATTGGTGCAATTAGGGGCATATGAGTTAGATAAGAAATAATTGATTTGGATATGACGGGGGAATTTGGAGAGAGATCTTTAGTCAGATGGGATGGCACGTCGAGTAGATCTGGCAATTGGGATGTCTCGACTGCTCCCTCAAATTGTGCATTTTTAAATATGTGTGGTTCTAATTCGAGGACATGCACTATTGGTTGTATTAGGTCTATGTCATTCTCAGAATCTGATGAGTCAGAATGTGAGTCATCTGAGATGGTCAAGACAGGTTCAACAGACCATGATTTGATTGGATTTTGGGCATGTATAGACGATGGGGATTCAAAGTCAGCCATTTGTAGGGTTTGGATGGTGGATTCAGGTTGTGTTGGAGTGGGGTAAAAGAGTTCTAATAGTTCTCCATCCAAAAACTCTCCATCATCATCAGGGTCCTGCTTGGGACATTCAACAGATTCTATCATTTCAGGTGCCAGAGACTCATAGGCTGATGGGGGTGGAATAGTAGCGTATTGCCTTTGGAGTGGTTGCCGGGGAACAAATATTTGTGTTTCTCGTGGAACAGGGGCATAGGCAGTGGGAACTTTGGCTCTATCACTATAGGCCTGGCTAGGCTCTGTCTGGGAGAAATGGTTCAATGGTCGGATTGGACCTCCCTCCATGTGATGAATTGAGATGGACTCAGGTATTTGTTCTGTGTATGGAGGGAGGGGCTTGATAGGGTTTTGGATTATAGGATGTTGTTGTAACGACACGGAAGCAGGTACTGATCGAGGAAAAAAGGTATTAGAATAAGTAGCTTGCTGAGGCAGCAGATATCCAGAAGGACCAGGTGTATACTGTCTCGAGGCTGGTCCTTGATCAGGAACACGCGCTTCATTCGGGTACAGTGCCGAAACTTGTTTTGTAATCCCCTCTACCGTGGGGGTTGTTACGAGGTTTTTCCTAAAGAGTCTTGACCAGTTGTTGGAAGTGAATGGGGTAGGGGGTCCAGTACAGTGTTGGATCCGGTTGTGTCTATCTATTAGGAGTTGATAGGTGGTGCAATCTCCGTACGACAGACTCGTACGAAGTTTTGGGGTTAGGTTTAGTAACATCATGTCAATTTCTTGACACTCTGTTAATTGTAGGCCAGTTTGGTGCACAAGGATGCGCCACCTAGACACATAGGATTCAAAGTTCTCCCCATGCTCCGTTCGTTCAGCTGTGAGGTCTGAGATAGAGGGGATCCTAGTTCTTTGTTAACCATAATAACTTAGGAATTTGTCGCTCACGGCTGAAAAATTGGATAAATAGTCTACCGGCATGGTAGAAAACCATTGGATAGCCTCTCCTTCCAAGGACTTTTGAAATAGGTATACAAGGAGAGCTCCATTATCCAAGAAGGGACGAGAGTCCAGATAAAAAGCTTTTAGGTGGACATCCGAGTCTCCGCGGCCATTGTACCGGTGATATTTTGACATTTTGAAATTTACCGAGAGACTGACGGAAGGGATTTGTTGTAGGTGGTGTAAGGATGTGTGCTTGGGGGTGGACGGGTTTGTCTCAGAGAGGATTCTCCGGATGGTGTCATCCAGACTTTTGGCCCTCGGTGAATAGGTTAGCGGTCATAGATTTGGCATAACCAGGTAAGGACTCTGTGTGGTTACGGGAGCTACTGGAGCTATATGGGTGACTGGGTAAGTAGGAGTATTTGGGTAGGTATAAGCAACTGGATAAGTAGGGGTCACTGGATAAATAGGAGCACCTGGATAAGCCCTTGGTGGAGTAATTGGTTGGGCATTTTGTGAGGTGACTGGATCGGTAACAAGGGTCCCTTGGTTTAAAGAGGATGTCTGGGTCTGTTGGCGGTTGTTAGCCAAGGCATTTAGCATGTCATCCACTGAAAGATACCCTAAAGCGTTCATATGTTCCTCTAATCGACCAAGAACCTGCTTCTCATAGTTTAACTGTTGGGCTTTGCTATTGAAGGCATTATTGCTGGTGAATTGAGCCATTTTGAGACAGATAAAGTGTCTCAAAAGAAATAAATAAAGCGATAATTAAAGCAACCTAGTGCAACCAGATATAAAGAAACAGATAAAGTAGTAGGCTTGGGGGCACCTTGGGGCCAACCAGAGATTCCCAGAAATAGTAGTTTTATCAAATTCTTAGCATGCAGGAAAGGATTACCATTTGTTGTTTTCCACGAAGGGAGTCCCACCGTGATCACCAATTTGTCGGTATGTAAAACTGGGGGTTTTGCGAACTTGGTCCTGGTCCATCTCGTGACTGATCAGATCACCGTCCGGAGAGTCGTTCTTGAGCCGCCCGACTGCTTCTCATAAAAGACGGGGTTTGTTGTTGTGATCGCCACCTACTTTCTCAAAAAGCAGGAAAAATTGGTGTTGCTGTTGATCGCCTCGCGGGAAAATTGGGTGGGTTCTCCTCTCTGAGCTACGGATATACCGCACACAGAGGTGAAAAACTGAGAATCCTTTTCTGTTAGATAAGAACTTTAAAAAAGGGTCTGCTGACATGTGGGAGGGAAATGTAAATGTGACCACCGTACAAAATTCAACCAGGGGGGTGTTATCCGCCTGGTAGGGGATGGCTGGTTTGGAACGTCGGGTATTAGTCAAAAAGCAGATATAAAGCATAATTAAATAAAAGTTGTAAAAAAGAAGAAAGTGACCACCGTACAGAATTCAACAAAGGGGTGTTAGCCGCCTCTAGTTGAAACGTCGAGTATTGATCGAAAAGCAGATGTAAAGCAGAAGTAAATAAAAGTTGTAAAAAAGGAGAAAGTGACCATCGTACAGAATTCAACAAAAGGGTGTTAGCCACCTTTAGTTGAAACGTCGAGTATTAGTCAAAAAGCAGATATAAAACAGAAGTAAATAAAAGTTATAAAAAGAAGAAAGTGACCACCATACAGAATTCAACTAGGGGGTGTTAGCCGCCTCTAGTTGAAACGTCGAGTATTGGTCGAAAATCAGGTATATAAATAAAGCAGATAAATAGAGCAAGTAATAGAAATAATAGTAAACCGCCGACTACTTGAACCTAGCCGCCTGGTAGGGGATGGCTGGTTTGGACTAGCCGCCTGGTACTTGGTTCTTGATTTTCTGGATTTGGACAGAACCTAGGTAGGGAAGTGTTTTGGCTTTGGCTAGGGTGGTGCTAATGAGGATTGAAAGTGGTGGTGGTGGTTTCCTCTTCTAGATTTGGGCAGCATCTAGGTAGGAATTTGATTTTGTTTGGCTAGGGTAAAGAGTGGTTTAGGACAATGGTTTAGAGGGGGTTTATGGAGAGTGGAATTTGGTGGGGAATGACTTTCCTTCTCTCTCAACTAAGGTTCTCTCCGTCTCTCTCTCTCTCTCTCTCTCTCTCTTTCATACACTTTGAAAATGAAATTATCCACCCTTTGGTTCTCACCCCTACCCCTCCTTTTATAGTAGAAAAGGGTGCATGGGATTGTTCTTTGGACAATAGCATGGGTTGGGTAAGAGGGTGTGGCCAAGTAACCATCATTGCAACAAGACGCACTCTATGGTCCATTGGGTAATAGCATGGGTTGGACAAAAGAGTGAGGCTAAGTAACTTCACACCTAAGTAAAGTTGCTTTATGCTTTATGGGTGAGTCCAGATGCGAGCCGGCTACCCTAATTCAGCCGCCCGGGCAGGGACGGCTAGTTGTAGTTAGCCGCCCAGAGAGGGGGGGCTAGTTAGTGGATTCCGTCGGTATGATGACCTGCCAAACGTCCCATTTCTGACAAGCGGTGGCTTGAGGCGGTTACTAAGATTGAATCGTCAGAGAAGGGGCGGCTAAATGGAACAAACCGCGTCAATCATTTGCATTAAATGCTGCTTTATGTCTCATCTAAGGGAAGCGGTTGGGGGCGGTTAAGGGGCGGCTAGTTTCAACTTGCCGCCCGGCTTCTGGTCACTTAATTTTTCAAAGTGTTGTGGCCAGGGTTTTCCTTTGGTTCCTTTAATTCGCTAAAGTAGTTTTCTATTTGATCTAAATGTTGTCATTTAAAAATTTACTTGAAGTATTTTCATTTGTTTGGACGGTTAAAATTGGGGTATCTACACATGCCACTATCCACCTTATAAAGACGATAAAATTTCATTAATTCACAATATAAAACATTCATAAGAAAATGAATCAACAAATAATTACCCATTTGTTTGATATGAACATTTTTCATCTCCAATAATTGATCATTGTCAACATTGTACATGAAATGATACATTCTAAAATATATTTTCAACAAAAAAATCTATATATTTCAATATATTTTATCAACTATTTGTAAATTAACAATATACACAGACAAATGTATAATGTATCCATACATATTAACAATGTTTCTAGACAAGTTAAACTTAGATAATTTAACAATGTACTATAACTCAATACGAGTGTATTTTTCAATCTATCAATGGATTCCATAAAAACATATGTTATTCATGGAGTTGAATTCGACGAATTGACAGTTCTTTAAAAAAAAGTTAATAATGACAAGCTAACAATATAAAAATCTGATTTCAAAGGCCACATGTCATACACAAAGGTACACTTCAAATAACAATCTATAATACAGGCTAACAGTATACCTAGAGAGGCTAACAGTGTACTCAGAAGGATTAATCGTGTACTCAGACAAATAAAAAGTGTACACAAGATTTCACAGAGTACATATAGATAAAAAAGTACACTTTATAGGACATTATTATAGATTACAATGAAAGATTAACAATGCACATAGAACAGAACAACATACATTTCACAAAATTAATAAATAATATATAATTTAATAAAAGACATGAAAAAATTCACACATTATATTGCAAAACAAATAATATAATCTATTAGATTTGAATAAATCATTCATCAATGCACATGTTAAATCTAACATTTATTGGATAAATGAAATTCCAAAATAAAAGATTTAATAAAATAAAAACATGGACTTTCACAAAAAAAATCAGGTTGTTCATATGATAGAGTATATAGTGAGGGAAGGAGATTACACGGGGTTCACCGTGCATACTCGCTGTTATAATCGTCGTCGTCGTCGTTGTTGCTGTCGAAAAAAGATATGGGTTTGGGGATTTCTTGGGGTTTTAATTTTTTATGATAGGAAAGAAATTGGTTTTGGAGAGAGAATAATGAGAGTGATGTTTAAAGAGAGGAAATGGAGATGTTTGGGGTGAAAATGGAGTTTTACAGAGGGGAGAAGGGAGGTTTGGGAGGAAGGAAATGTTGAAGAAGGGTATTTTTATCTTAGAAAATGGTGATGTAATGGGCTGTCAGAAAAAAGGATATGAAAATAATGAATATGGGCTTTAGGGATGTAAAAAAAACTTCAAAAGGTCCAGAGACCTAAAAATAATTCATGGGTGGTCTGGAGGACCCCTAATTAATTTTTCCTTTTTTTTTAATTATTATGTGAAGAGGAGATAGATTGTTTGACGCGTTGGATTGGTGAAGCCCATGTCAACGAACGTGAGAAACAACTAAACATAACATTCTTTCCGATTCGAACAAGCGATCCATCACACACAAAACAGAGGCTCAACAGAATAATAAACGTAATTTGTACGTTTTCTTATTGGATATATCTATCATTCAAATTTTAATGAGAATTTTGGGTATTTGGGTCTTGATAATTATCTCTTCTACCTAGAATCTATCTGACTTGAATCTGGCGTTGTTTTATTTATTTCTTTTGAACTCTTGACCCTTAATATATTAAGACAAGCGCCTACCGTTTTATCAAAAAAAAATTTTTTTTTTAAGGAGAATGATTTAATTTTAGTCCATTCATAACTTATAATAAATATAGAATTGAATTATAATTTACTTGGTTAAAAAAAAAGAATTCTATGTTAGAAATTTCTTTAAGGTGGGCCTACATAAATCACATTATTAGGCATTGATGACTGTCAAATAAAGAATGAGTGGTGTTGATTATACTTATTCAGTTGTGATTTAATTTTTTTATAAGGTTAGATACACATCTCTTATGCACGTTTAATTACATGTGTTTTAAGTGAGTACAGATTCAGTTTTTATGTGTAAAGACTTATTAAAGACCCATTTGTAATTCCAGTCCTTGGCCAAAAATGAAATTTCGGTTGTATATATAAATGGTTCAGATCCCTACTCTAAACCCTAAATTATATTTCTTATTCTCATCCCATCATTGTGTGTGTGTGAGAGAAGGCAAAAGAGAGAGTACCATCATATCCAAAACAATGGCGACAACAAGTACACATATTATTGACTTTTCTTCATTGATCTGCATGAGAAAGTGATTTTTATTAAAATTACAAGTGGTATCAAAGCCTCTTGCAAGATTATTGAAGAAAAGAATAAATTTTCATTTTTTTATTCATGAAATAAGCGATATAATTTAGAGATTGTATATCGGTATTATTTTTTGGCCGTGTTTGATCAAATCGGTGAGAATTTATCTAATACAATTAATTGATCATCTTTTATGTACGGATCAAAAGATTTTGCGTGGAAGTGATTTGATTTCTTCAATGTATTAGGCATGTATAAGGAGGATCAAGACGATTAAACAAAAAAAAAGGGGGGGCCCACAACCACCTCATATGATATTTATTGCCGTGACGTGCCCTCAGCCCTCTCAAACCCTCCATTAAAAAAATAATAATAGCGATCCGTATGTATGTTGTTGGCATGATCATATTCTATTTTTCTGATTAACCCGTAAAGCATACAAGCACTATGCATGTATGATATGGTTTGGGTTATTTTATTTTGTTTCATTTAAAGTTTAAAAGATATGGAAGAAATTAATTAGAAGTCCCCCAGTCTCTCCCTCATTATTTTTAGGTCCCTGAACCTTTTGGAGAAATTTCTAAGTCCCTAACATCACATGATATTATGTTTAAGTCCAAACTAACAGTGGCCGTCTCATTCCTCCGTTAACATACCCGAAATACCCCTGAAACAAACATATTTGCCCTGCCTTTCTACTTCCCCAATCCACCGAGCCAACATTCAAAACCCTAAACAACCCTCCCATGGCTAACCATTCAAAACCCTAAAATCGAGTCATCGACATCCTAAATCGCACCTAGAGATCGACAATGACAGCATTTGAACCATCCACTCTTCTTTTTTTCCACAGAAAAGTTTAAATAGTATACGAAGCACAAGAAATACCCCCCTCACGATGCGGTTAAGGAACCACGACGGCGGTGAAGGAACCACGAGTTACAAATAGGTATGGAGAATCATAATGCTCTATCCAAAGAGAAAAACAATGACTGTATGCTCAAAATAGTAAAAGTGATCAAAGAATACCGTTGCTTTTGGTTCTGGATTTATTTTACAGTATGCAAAGAAGATTGGATTAGCCTTCATTTCAACTGATGCTATTCATTTAATTCTATGGTTATACAGTGATACGATTATAATGTGCCCAGATTAATTAACAATGTACTTAGTATTATTTATTGTTTTACGTTTAGTAGATACATAGTGTATGCGGCATTAATATTGTACATAATGCATTTCCTACTGTTCATAGGCTGAACACATGCTTCGTTTTTGCAGAATATTTCAGTTTAAACATGGATACCCTAATGGCGTTTTGTTCCTACAATGAAGAAACACGAGTAGTTCATGTTGGTAGGACTACAATACTTTCAGATATTGTGAGTAAATTATGTGAAAGATGGAAGTTTGATGTGCCAAAAGTCAATTTGAAGTATGACATTCCCGTTCAAGCTAATATGCAAACGACTCTTGTGAACAACGAAGATGTCGAGACAATGTATGACATTCACAAGATGTGTGGGTCCAACTTTATCCAGATTAATGTTTTCATAAATTCTGAACAAAGCTCTGCTGGAGATGCAGGACAAAGGTAATTTGTTTTACTACTTGTTGTCATGATCTAATTATTTATTTATATACTAATAGTGTATTTGTATGGTTTAACATTGTACCCATACTGATTAACAATGTACTACATAATCATTTTTCCTACTGTATGACAATGATTCACATGTATGACAATCATTTTTCCTATTGTATGACAATGATTCATAAGAAACTAGCAAACATGAATGCAATCCACAATTGAACAAAATCTTTCACGTCCTCTTCCTCATCTGACTTCACCAAGTCCACCATCTTCACCTTCAAGGCTTCTTCTTCTTCAGCCTGGAATCCATTGACTTTGATTCTGTGATTGTCCTCTCCCCAAAGGCAGGCAAGCCTATGATGAGTGCAACATCCTCAGCTATAAACGATAATCTTCTTCCACCAATCTTAAAAATATCTTCATCAAGACTGTAGTTACTAACAAGTGTGTCAAGTAACTCTGATTCGAATCCCATCTTAGGGATGTCCACCAAGATGTAGAAAAGTGTCTTCTTCAAAAGATTGCGATGACATTCCCTCATGTCTATCTCATCCATCGTCTTCCTATAATAAATAGGAAAACAACGGTGCTGAACTAACAAAAATTTGGGAATAAAAGGCAATTGGATTGTTCCTGTAAACATGAATGATAGGACAAACATAAGTTACTGAGGTGAATAATAACATATGACAAACATAAGTTATTGAGTATTAACAGTGTGCTCATCAATTATAACAATGTACTTATGAAAACTAGAAGTGTACCCATACCATATAACAATGTACTAATTATAATTAAATATCTCTGAAATGCAATACAACTATTTAGATTTTATAGATGCTATTCCTTCAACAAGGTGTACCCATCATAAAGATTAATAGTTCACCCACATTATATTGAAATGCACATGGCAGCACATAACAACATACATTTCAATCAACCAATAAGTATGATTTTATAGAATTGTTTACCTCGACTTTCTTCCAGACAACCATTGGACTTCTTCATTGATTCTTTTGTAACTTTTTTCTTCAGAGGGGGTTTGGTTGATTCCTTGGTAGCTTTTGGGGATGGCTTCCGAGTAGGGGATTTGATGGAAGGCTTGGTAAGAGCTTTTTTGGAGGGCTTTGATGCGGAGGATTTGGTGGAAGTCTTTGAAGGAGCTATTTTGGAAGGCTTTGATGCGGGGGATTTGGTGGAAGGCTTGGAAGCAGCTTGTGATCTAGTAGAAGGCCTCAAAGAAACTTTTATGGATGAATTTTTAGCAGAGCATTTGGTGGAAGGCTTGGGAGGACCTTTTGTCAATGGCTTTTTAGCAGAGCATTTGGTGGAAGGCTTGACAGGACATTTTGTAGACGGCTTTTCAGTTGGGGATTCGGTAGATGAATTATCGGTAGGGGTTTCAGAGGATGGCTTTTCAGTAGGGGTTTGAGATGATGACTCTTTAGTAGGGGGTTCGGTGGATAGCTCTTCACTAGGGGGTTCGGTGGATGGCCTGGGAGGAGCTTCTGTTGATGGGTTTTGTACAGGGGATTTAGTGGATGAGTTTGAAGGAGCATCTATGGATGGCTCTTCAGTAGGGGGTTTAGTGGATGGCCTGGGAGGAGCTTCTGTGGATGGGTTTTGTACAGGAGATTCAGTGGATGGGTTTGAAGGAGCTTCTGTGGATGGGTTTGAAGGAGCTTCTGTGGGTGGATTTTTAGTAGGGGATTCTGTATTGAACCTTAGACTTTTTCCTGGTGTCAAACCCTTTGTTCGAACCATTTTTAAAAATCCTATACAGTGTGCAAAAACATAAATAATATAAATTAGAAGGTAACAAACATGTAAACACATAAAATGCAAATGACAAACCAAAATAACATGTAAATCTTTAGAATTGGTGTTGAATTGATAAAGTAAATTTACTTTGACACATGATATCATTACTTTAACAGTGTACTCAATAGATTTACTAGTGTACTATTACGTTTAATAATGTACTGTGAATATATTACAGCGTACTAATGACACAACCACTTGTGCATATCATAAACAGCAAATCCACCCAAGGCTTGTGCATAGCATAACCAGAAAATAAACCCAAGAATTGTAGACAGTATAATTTTATATCATGCATTTGCATAGCATAATCAGAAAATAATCCCAAGATATGTGCATCAGATATATTAGTTGTTTATCAAAGCAAAAAATAGGTCATATACAAAGAAGATAACAGTGTACTCGTCTATATTTACAAAGTACCCATATTTGAAACTCATATCAGCAGATCCTCTAAAATATGAGCAATTTTTATTTCAATCAGGTGATGAAAGGGTTCCATTTGACGTACTCTATGCCAGAAGTATCGTTTGAGCCTGGTGAATGACCTCGCGGCCGCGGAGGATCGTAGAGGGGTTCTCGATTCGTTGATGTCGTCATCGATGCACGGTTCCTTCGATGGAGGGAGGCTAATCGGATGATTTGGTGATGATTTTTTTAGGGTTTTGTGAGGTTCAGTTAGGGTTTCAGGGGATAAACGAGGGGTTTTGAGGAGAGGGAGAGGTTTTGGGGGGGGAATTTCAGGGAGAGAGAGGGAGATTAAGTGTGAGGGGATATGGATGACATTTCACAAGGGGGCTGAAACGGCAGTGGATGGAATAGACCTAGAAATAATGGATTTTGGGTTTTAGGATTAAAAAAAAATTTAAATGACTCCAGGGACCTTAAAATAATGAGGGAGAGGCTGGGGGGACCTCTAATTAATTTCCCGAAAGATATGCTTCATAAGTATGAGATTAATTAATATTTATTTATTGGGTTAGTAAATAATTGATTCGAAGCATTTATCCAGATCTGTAATTTGAAACAAATTTCAGTTTGCTTCCACGTTTATATCTAGTTATAGTTATATATTGCTTATTTCAATAAAGATTGTATGATAGAGATTTTTTGGGGCACAAATCTTTCGCAACCAGAATGTTAAAATTGAGAAAATTGACATGAAACATCTCCAAAGTGGCATCTATGATGAAGCTTTTATTGATTTAAAGACAAAAGTTTGTAGTTGCATGAAGTTGCGTCTATACCCATGTGAATAGTAATCGGCCCAAATGAAGGTTGTTATTTTGGCCGGATCATAGATGGTCTAAGATAGTTGATATGAGTGATGTATTTCTGGGGTCAACCCATGCGTTCAATAGCCGGCCCAAAGGAAGACTATAGTTTTGCCAGGCCTAATTTTATGTTGTTCATATTAACTAGTCTTATGTTTTGAGACAACCACTTACATGTTGTAATATTTTCCCAAAGGATTTATTGCAATGATGTGTTAGGTTTCTCAACAGAGCAAATAATTAAAGAAATATAAATAATTTCACTCTGAGGTATAATTGCCCTATAAAGTAGAACACAAAATTAAAGAAAATGCATAATGATATTTATATTTTTTATATGTTTATTCATTATTGCCATACTAGATGGGATAATTGTTAATTGTGAGCATTTCTTAATCTCTTGTATAGTGAATGCATCTTCTATATCTGCCAACCTTAATAACATCCCAATGCTTAATGGATCTAATTTTACAAAATGGAAAGAGCATATTAATATTGTTCTTGGGTGTATGGATTTGGATTATTCGCTTCGAGTTGATGAACCTGCTAAACTCACTGAAGAAAGCACGCCTGATGAAAGGGCTTTATATGAGAAGTGAGAGCGCTCTAATCGGATTAGTTTTCTGATAATGAAATACTCTATTTCTGACACTGTTTGAGGTGCAATGCCTGAGAAAGAAAATGCCAAGAATTTCCTTGCCGAAATTACAAAACAATTCATTGGATCAGAAAAGGTTGAGACTTGTACGCTTCTTAGCAAACTTGTTTTTATGCGGTATGACGGTAAAGGAAATATAAGGGAGTACATAGCGGAGATGTCTAATCTTGTTACTAGATTGAGGGCATTAAAGTTATAATTTTCTAATGAGATTATTGTGTACCTCTTTCTGATATCTCTTCCTACACAATTCGGTCCATTTAAAATAAATTATAATACTCAAAGGAAAAAGTGGACCATTAATGAGCTTATTGCTCAATGTGTGCAAGAAGAGGAAAAGATAAAACAAGAAAAGACAGAAAGTGCTCATCTGAAAACTTTTCCTCGTGGCAATCCAGGCACTAAGAAAAGAAAAACAAATAATAAAGGAAATGAAACTACAAATGTTGGAACTTCACAGGCAAAAGGGCAACGAAATCAGGATTAAGTTATCATCTATTTCTTTTGTAAGAAAGTTTGCCATGTGAAGAAAGATTGCTCCAAATATAAAAAGTGGGTCGTAAAAAAAGATAAAATTTTAGTTTTGTTTGTTCTGAATTTAATCTAGCTGAAGTGTCACCCCATTCTTGGTGGATAGAACAAGAGCTACTATTCACATAAGTGTCTCCATGCAGGGCTTTCTAAGGACCCAGATACCCAGTGATGCCGAATGTTTATATACGTGGGAGATGATAATTGTTAGGCTTGTGTCATTTAGAGTCCTAATTTCGATCGGAGTCGCTAAAATTTTTGATTTTTAGCTACCTGTTGGGGTTTGAGGACTCTGATTGAAATATAACTACATATTATGGGTCCTAGTACCGTTTAGTACTGCCCATAAAATTTTCGTTTAATTCCGATAAAGTTTTTGGAATTATGCAGTTTTGATTTGGTATTCGGATTTGTGGAATTATGCAGTTTTTTGGAAAATCCGATATTATCATGAGATGTTCAGTTTTGTGCTAGCTTTCGTACAGAAATAGAATTGGATCAACTGGATTCGTGTATCAAAAGTTATGGGTATTTTTCCGAGTATACCTCGAAGATGAGAAATCCACGCAGCAGCCCTGTAAGATGTTTAGCCTAGATTTCAGAATAACGAGAGAGGTTATTTGATCTGGATATAAACATGAAAGTTGTAGATAATCTTCTTGGCTTTCCAATGGCATTAGAATCATGTAAATCGGAGCTGTATTGAGGAAGTTATGGCCGTTTAAGTGAAGGCTATTTAGAGTTTTTAAGTCCGAGGACAGCTTGGTCATTCCGCCCCACCTATGCCTATTTAATCTCCCCAATGTGCACGACCTGGGGTCTCTCTTTTCCCTCTTTTTGATCTGGTCCAGCCCCTTGTGTATGTTTTGGGTGGAGGAGGTGTAGGTGATGGAGAAGGAGTCCAAAGGAGGTGTGTTAGAGTTGTTATTGTGTTGTTGGAATTGTTTCCCCTTCTCTCTTTCTCCCCCTCTTTGTTTTTCCCTCCCCTTTTGTTTTCAGCCCCCCATATGTTTGTTGAAATGCCAAGGTGAAGCCATGTAGAGAAGAGAAGCCAAAGAGAGGTGGTGGTAGTGGTGCTCGAGATGGTCGTGGGTGTGCTCGAGGGCCCCAACATCTCCCCTTCCCTCCCCTTATGTTTGGTAAGTTCTCCCTCTTCTTTAAATTGGTTTTATGGCTTTGGGGGTGTGTTGGGAAGTTATGCATGCTAGATGATTGTGTTAGGATGTGTGAAGGGGGGCTGGGGAGGGGTGTTATGCAGCTGGGCGCACGCGCGGGACTGTCCGTGCGCGTGCGGGTGTAGGCATGCGCGCAAGAGGGTGCAGACGGGCGCGCAGGCGCGCGGGTCGTGCGCGTGAGTGCGCGCGGGCGCGCGTGTATTGCATGTGCCCTTTTGATTGGGTTTGCCTTGTGTATTTGTATGCATGTATAGAATATGACATCCTTTTGGTAGTTCTTATTTGTATACTACCCCTTATTTATTTGACATATCAAGCATGTTTACCTTGGGTTAACAATGGGATACATGCATAATATTCATTTGATTTAGGACTTGAGGGTGTGGTGTAGTTGTTGCACTCATCTGTTGGGGCAAAACTATGACCAGCTCAAGAGAGGATGAGGCATTCCCTCTCTTTCGCCCTCCCTCTTTTCACGACCTGAGTAAGTAGAGGTAGTTCCTACTTGACTCAGGCTTGCTTGGGAATTATTGGCATGCACCTATTGATGCGCGGATCGCGTTTAACCCTTCCCTTCTATGTTGGTGCCATCCAACGCCTGTTAGGTTATAACTTGTGTGGTTGCTTGATTGTTACCATGTATGCATGTTTAAGTAGGCCATCCTTGGGTAATAATTGCATATAATGTATATGATTATTGGGCCATGAGCCTTGTCTAATGAGATTAAACAAGTGTATGACCTCTTATGGGGTCATACCATGGCATTGACACTTAGAATAAAATGTCTTCCCCGCATCTGAGTTATGCGCCCTGGAGGGAATTCATGAGAATTCGTTGCGCTTATCGGTGTTTGATAACCGATGATGACGGATCCAAGATGATCATATTCGTGAGTTTAGATTGGTTTCCTCCCTTCGTTGGATCCGTGTAGGGATTTCCTGGTTGAGACAGCTAGCCTGACATGAGCTCTCATCCGTAGGTGCTGCCGATTTGTGAGGATGTGCTGATCATTAGAGTATACCAGGTAGGGGCTTCCCGGGATAAGGGCTACCGGTGGACCAAGGGTGTAGAAGCAATCTAGATTTCTCCCAAGAGCCTATAACACCCCGAAGAGGGGGTGAGGGTGAGGGTGTAGTGGATCGGCGTCTGATGATCGATGATGACGGATCTTAGGGGATCATATTCGTGAGTGTAGATTGGTTTCTTCCCTTCGTTGGATCCGTGTAGGGACTTCCTGGTTGAGACAGCCAGCCTGACAGGATCTCCCATCCGTAGGTGCTGTCGATTTGTGAGGATGTGCTGATCATGGGAGTATACCAGGTAGGGGCTTCCAGGGATAAAGGCTACCGGTGGACCAAGGGTGTATAAGCAATCTAGATTCCTCCTAAGAACCTATGTCACCCCGAGGAGGGGGTGAGGGTGAGGGTGTTGTAGGTTGGCGTTGGTTCGATCTGCCAGCTTGTGTAGTTGATTTTCCCATTGGGTTCGCGTTGCGAACATGTAATGATTCCTCCCAATATCGTCGTATACCGGGGCCCCTACGTTGAAGCTGCTCTGACAGAGGATTCCCACTTGTAAGTACTCTCGATGCATTCGGCGGATGTACTGATCATGGGAGTGTACCAGGTGAGGCTACACGAGGGTGGACCACCGGACGATATTGCGAGCATGAATCGTTCTCCCCTTTGCCGGATCCGTGTTGATGCTTCCTAGGTACGAGCCACCTTGGGTGGACCCCCACCTATAGGTACCATCGACGCGCTCACAGTGTACTGACCGTGGCCGGCTCCAGGTAGAGGCTACCCGGGAGAGCTCTATCGGATGGCGATCGATGTAGAACAACAAGTTTTGTCCTTCAAGTCCCTAGGCTCACCCCTGTGGGGGCTAGAGCGAGGGCGGGGTATGGTCACGCCGCCGCGTGACCTTGTTACCCATTGGGTTTCTACCCATGCTTTTCCTTAATTGAATTAGCCTTAGTGTTGAATTGTTATGTTGGTGTTTGGTTTCTGGCCACTCACTGAGCTTGTAGCTCACCCTCGCGTACTGTTTCATTTACAGGGGCGTTGTTAGGCGTGGAGCTGGAGCTTCCTTGTGGCGTGGTCTTGCGTGCGTGGAAGCGTCCTGTCCGGCGGATCAGCGAGTGTGAGACTGTCAGCAGTCATAGAGTCTTGTGTATTTGAAATTGTGCGTGTTGCACCAGTGGTATTGTATTTGGCTAAACTTGGCTCTCACATGACAGAGATTATGTATTCGAGTCTGTAATAATATTTTTGATTTACAGACTTATTGATATTTTTGCTTCCGCATTTCAGTTAAGTTATCAGTTGTCATTGCTTCATTAGCCTTGTGTATTATTTATTGGAGTCATCTGTTGACCTCTTGTTTGATAGCTAATGCTTTATATATTTGCCACGTCTCGGGGACGCTTGGGGCGTGACAATAATGAAGCTTGTTTGTAAGTGAATGGAGTTTTTAGATTGAAATTAGGGTCATATTTTTATTTGGATTTGGATGAAACTATTTATGTGCCGTATTTTAGACGGAATTTAATTTCTGTTTCATGTTTAGACAAATGTGGTTACAGTTTTTCGTTTAAAAATGAAAAATTTTGTCTATTCCAAAATTCAAACATTATTGGTACTGACTCTTTAATTGACAATCTATATAAATTGGATTTAGATTCCAACTATTTAAGGTCACTTGGAATTTTAAATGTGAATGGTGGTGGTATAAAGCGAAGATTAATAAATGAAAGCCCCTCTACGTTATGGCATAAGCGTCTAGGACATATCTCGAAAGAGAGAATCGAAAGGCTTGTGTCAAATGGAGTTCTTGGTCCCCTTGATTTTTCTAATTTTAGGATGTGCATTGATTGCATAAAGGGAAAACAAACAAATTTAAACATAAGGAAGTGTGGTGCATCAAAGAGTCTAGAGGTCTTAGAAGAAATACATACAGATATTTGTGGTCCATTCCCTACGGCTGCTTGGAATGGTCAAAGGTACTTTATTACTTTTACAAGCGACTTTTCTCGTTATGGGTACCTGTACTTAATTCATGAAAAATCACAGTCTTTGAACGTTTTTAAGGCCTATAAAGTTGAAGTTGAAAATCAAGGTGAATACTATGGTAGATATGACGGATCATACCAATGTTCAGGACCATTTGTGATATACTTAGAACAATGTGGCATTGCTCCTCAGTACACCATGCCAGGGACACCTCGTCAAAATGGTGTATCTGAGAGACGAAATAAAACCCTAAAAGATATGGTTAGGAGTTTGATATGTCATTCTTCACACCAGAGTCAATGTGGGGAGAAGCCTTAAAGACTGCAGTTTACATTATTAATATGGTACCCAGTAAATTGGTAGCTAAAACCCCGTATGAGTTATGGACTGAAAAATTGCCTAGTATTAGGCATCTTCATGTCTGGGGTTGTCCTCCTGAAGTTAGGTCTTATAGGCCTAATGAAAGAAAATTAGATTCAAGGACAATTAGTTGCTATTTTGTTGGATACTCTAAAAAATCAAAAGGTTTCAAGTTTTATTGTCCTTTTATAAATAGTTTGATTCAGACGAATAATGCCAAATTTATTGTGGATGTTGAAATTAGTGAGAGTTTACAACCTAGGAATATTATCTTTGAAGAAGAACAAGTTGTCATTCCCATGACAATTGGAATGATAACTTGTTGAAAGTGATGCGGTGATCGCACCTGTCATTGTGCAAGATGCGAATACAGACCACCAAAATATTCCTGAGTTACCTCCTACTAATATGGGAGAACCTGAACAACCTCAATTGGAAGTGCCATTAAGGAGATCACATAAGGAGAGGAGACTCGCAATTCCAGATGATTATATTGTTTATCTCCAAAAGCATGAGTTTGATATAGGAGTGGAAGATGATCCTCAATCTTTCATTCAAGCCAAATAAAGCTCTCATTCTCTAGAGTGGACCAATGCCATGTTAGATGAGATGAAGTCCATGAGTGACAATGACGTTTGGAATCATGTCGAACAGCCTAAGGATATAAAGATGATTGGTTGTAACTGGGTATTTAAAACCAAACGAGATTCTAATGGCAGTATCGAAAGATATAAGACACGACTTGTTGCTAAGGGCATTACTCAAAAGGAAGGCATTGATTATAAAGAGACTTTCTCTCCGGTATCAACAAAAAACTCATTTAAGATCATTATGACACTTGTACCTAATTATGACTTAAAGCTACATCTGATGGATGTCAAGATTGCGTTTCTTAATGGTGATTTTCAAGAAACGATATATATGGTGCAACCAGAAGGTTTTCATGCTAAAGGATCAGAACATCTGGTATGCAAATTAAAGAAATCCATCTATGGCTTAAAGCAGGCATCCCGTCAACGGTACCTAAAGTTCGATCAAGTGATTTCTTCTTTCGGGTTTAAAGAAAACACTGTCGATCAATGCATTTATCATAAGACTAGTGAGAGTAAATTTATTTTTCTGGTGCTATATGTTGATGACATTTTACTAGCAAGCAGTGACATAGGTTTATTGCATAAGACTAAGAGATTTCTTTCAAAGAAATTTGAAATGAAAGATCTTAGTGAGGCATCTTTTGTGATAGTTATACAGATCCAACGCGATAGGTCACATGCTATTATTGGTTTGTCACAAAAGGCCTATGTCAATAAAGTGCTTAGTAGATTTGGTATGCAAAATTGTTCACCAGGTGTTGCACCCCTTGCTAAGGGTGATAAATTAAATTTACTCAATTTCCCAAAGAATGATTTAAAGAAAAATAAATGGAGAATATCCCTTACGCATCAACAGTAGGGAGTCTCTTGTATGCTCAAGTTTGTACGCGTTCAGATATTGCGTATGTTGTTAGGATATTTCGCAGATAAATAAGCAATCAGGCATGAATCGCTCTAAAGCGATTAAAAGAATTATATAGTTCTAGCAAACAACAAAATTTAATGCTCACATACGATAATCCACTCAATTGGAATTGTTTGGATATTTATATTTAGATTTTATTTGCTAAATAAAGAAGTTAGAGTCATCGTATGTCAATCAAATACATTAATACAAATCTCCTAATTACGGATCCGCTCACTAAAGGCCTACCAGCTAAAGTTTTCAAGGTGCATGTTGCTCGTATGGGTGTGGTTTGTCCTCGTGATATATTTTATTAGTGGGAGTTTGTATTGTTGTATTATTTGTTTTATTTTAAATTGACATTTGAGATATTCACTTTTGTTTATTGATGATTCTGAAATAAATTTATCTACTTATTCAATTATAGTTGCGCATATATGGCTTGATTAAGTAGAATACAAAGACTCATTTTGAGTCATTAAAGTGGACCAGTTAGAAATAGGCATAAAAATCACACTTGTATGTAATTTCCATGCTACACATTCTGTACTTGATCTATGTCGTTGAGGTCATTAGTATTTGTGACCATGGATGAGTCCTATCACGATAAATGTGGTAAAGGCTGCCATGATCCTATATTGGTGGTTTCAGTGGACCAAATTGTTTAAGAGATATAACTCATAAATCTTGACAGTAAAGGTTGAGCTCATAAAGTTACAATACTTAATTTCAGGGTGACCTATGTGGCACAAGTGGGAGATTGTTAGAAATTTCTTTAAGGTGGACCTACATAGATCACATTATTAGGCATTGATGAATGTCACATAAACAATATGTGGTGTTGATTATACCTATTCAGTTGTGATTTAATTTTTTATAAGGTTAAATACACATCTCTTATGCACGTTCAATTACATGTGTTTTAAGTGAGTACAAATTCAGTTTTTATGTGTAGAGACCTATTAAGGACCCATTTGTAATTTCAGTCCTTATGATGGGCAAAGACAGAATTTGGGTTGTTGATATAAATGGTTGAGGTCCACACTTCAAACCCTAATTTCTCTTTCTCATACTTACCATCATTTCTCATATTTTATGTGTTCAAATATACAAGTGTTTACCCATTGTTTCACACCGATTTCACAACGATATGAACAATTTTTGTTTTTTTATATACAGCGAATTCTGCGAAGAGATGTCATTTCAGTTATTTTTCTTATTTTCTGTTACTTGAATTTTGGTGACACTCTTATTTACTAATATGCTGTTGTTGCCCTGTCCTCCAGCTCCGCCCCAGCCTCGCTTTGGCCTCTTTTTCTCTCTCTCTCCCCCCACCCTGGGCTCCTGCCTTTTGCCCGGCCCCGCTCCGCCCTGCCCTCCTCCAACCACTCTCTCTTTCTCTCTTTTATCTCTCCACCACCAAAAAAATATTTCTGAGTGGTGGGATTGGATTTTTAGGTGGTGAGATAGCCCATCCCATTTTTTCTTGTTTTACTTCTCATCAATCTTACCATATTTACCAGAGAACAAATCCTTTCATGATTAATTAATACAGAAATTTATGATGCCTACGTTAGGCTGAATCAATATATGTCAAACATAAATTCTCAAGAAAAAAATTTCAAGTGATATGAGTGCAAATGCATACGCCACTCCATCGTAATATATACCTGACCTATAATCCAAGGTTTAAAAACTATATAATAATAAATTTCTGATCTAACAAAATATAAAATGACCAGAGTAACATCCAGAGCCAAATAATGGCAAAACTCCAATAATTATAATAAAGATATATATACAATCAATTGAGAGATGGATCGGATAAGCATTTTCTTGTTGAAACCATCCTTTGAACACAATTCTCTCTTCTTGTTTTCTTTGTTTTTAAGCTTTTTTTCACATGCTTCACTTGCACAAAACACTTGTGGCATTTGAGGGCCTTTTCCTGGGTGGACTCTAGGCAGCTATCTACTGGGCCTATACCTTGGGCCGGCCTGAACAAAAATGCAAATCAATACAAATCTCTAAAAGAGTTAGGAACATTTTCTTGTTTTTTTTTTTTTTTTCTCTTTTTTCCTTTTTCTTTTTTTTTTCTTTTTGTACAATCAATAAATAACAAAGATACACGCGTTCATATGTGCAAAAAAAGGACCCCCCATAGTACAAAATCAACTTTATTATAGTTTGGGGTGTGACGTAGGGTTATTGCCCTTGACGTAGGTGTGTGACTATGATAGATAACAATTCATGCTAAATAGGTAAATTTTTATTTGGTTATCTTTTCTGTTAGTCTCATTGAACAACGTAAATGTGTTTTTTTGTTGTTTGGTTCACCTTTGATAAAGTAAGTATAAGTGCTAGATAAGAAAAGGATAAAAATTTATGATGTTTTAAATGACAATTATACCGCTGCATAAATTATTTGTGTTTGGGAATAAGTATGAGAGATGTGTGTATGATATGATAAATGTAACAGTTTTTGAAATGTGTGCAGAAAATGTTAAGTGAGATAAATTTTTTAAAATGATAAAAAAATGTATTTTTATTCATTGACATAAATAGGTCCTGATAAACAATTCCAGTTTTAGGAATAGTCATCAGGCCTTATCCTAGTTTATCCAAACATAACTATCAATGTTTATTCTAACAAAACAAACAATTTTTTTTTTGCTATTTCCATGTATTCTTCCCTATTCCTTGCTTATGTTCCACCCCAAACGGGGGTTAGATAAATCAATGCTGCTTAGTGTGTTTTTAGTTGAAGGTTCGCGCAAGTTGTAAGATTTATTTAGCTTGAAGAATAGATGTGGAATAATGAGTCCATAAGCCCAAAAAATGATTTTTTTAAGGAATAAGTGGTTATAACTATGCTATATGTATCCGCTAGAATTATGTTACTCTGATTATAACTATGCTAGAATATATGTATCCCTTAAAATTATATTATTCCACCTATTTAATTACATTGGCACAAGGGTGGTTCATGTGTTAATTTGTTTCATTATTTTTTTTGTATGGTTCATGTGTTAAATCGTTTGTCAATACTTTATTTGAATGGTTCATGTGTTGAATCATTTGTCATTATTTTATTTGAATTGTGGGGTTTACATGTTAAATTATTTTTATAATTATAATATTTATTTACATCTTATTCATTGTTTATTGACAACTTATCAATGATTAATTACATAATAAAAAAATTCATTATTACGTTTTACAAATGAGAATTAAAACACAAATAGATTATAAATGAAGTATTCCTTTGGTACAGTTATAAATAGTTATTTCCAAAAATAGCTTATACTGTTACCCAAACATGGGTTTAGTAAATAAATCTAGTTATCTCATTATCTGGTTTTGAATTATTATTATTATTTTTTTACATGGGGTTAGTTTTTATGAGCATTATAGTCTATGATGACAATCTCCTGGACAGTCTAAATATTTTGATAACATTATATCGATGGCTATCTTAGATGTATACATCTTTAAACAAAGTATATAACTTTTTAGCAATTGTGTATGTTTTCAATTTAATGGTCCATTCAACGCATTATAAATAATCCCAGGAGTTGTCTCAGAGATAGAGGACCATGTAGGTGTATACCTGCCCTTCCTTAGGCAACTATAGAAAGTAAATGATGGAGGACATGTATAAAATGTCATTAGACAAGATGCTCAAAGAAGCAATTACAGGGCAAGGGAAATGGATGGCTGGATTGGTATAAATTTAATTACATTGAGAAATGAGTGGTGTAGCATAATTCAAAAATTTATATAGTTGAATATTTTGAGTACAATTGTAGTTTTTTTATTATATTGTAGTTTTTATTTTTGAAATTGGTGCCACTATTGAGTAGTGAGAATAAGTGATAGATAAGAGATGGATAAAAATTTATAATGTTTTAAATGACAATTATACCCCTGCATAAATTATTTGTGTTTGAGAATAATTATGAGAGATGTGTGTGTGATATGATAGATGTAACAGTTTATGGAATGTTAGGTGAGATAAATTTTTTAAAATGACCAAAAAATGTATTTTTATTCATTGACATAGATAAGCCCAGATAAGCAATTCCAGCTTTGAAAATGGTAATCAGGCATTATCATAGTTTATCCAAACATAGCTATAAAGGTTTATTCTAACAAAACAAACACTTTTTTTTTTGCTATTTCTATGTATTCTTCCCTATTCCTTGCTTATGTTCCACCCCAAACGGGGGTTAGATGAATCAATGCTGCTTAGTGTGTTTTTAGCTGAAGGTTCGCGCAAGTTGTTAGATTTATTTAGCCTGAAGAATAGATGTGGAATAATGAGTCCATAAGCCCCAAAAATGATTTCTTTAAAGGAATAAGTGGTTACCATCTCTCTATTGCTTGTATATGTTTATTATAGTTAGTGAAGTTTTGCCATTATCTGGTCATTTTATTTTTTTATATCACTATTTTATTTGATTAGACATTTTACTGTATAGTTTTAAACCTTGGATTATAGGTCAAGTGTTACAATGGAGTGGCGTATGCATTTGCACTCATCGATTGGATTTTTTCTTTAGAATTTAAGTTTGGCATATATATATATTGAGTCTGCTTAATGCAGACATCATAAATTTTTGTATTATTTAATCACAAAAGAATTTGTTTTATGATAATGGAAATATGGTAAGATTGTTGAGAAGTGAAACAAAAAAAATGGGAGGGGTAATCCCACCACCTATAAATTTCTTTCGGTGGTGGAGAGAGAGAGAGAGAGAGAGAGAGTTGGTGGAGGAGGGCAGGGCGGAACGGGGCGAAGAGCAGGAGGAGGACCAGAGAGGGGGAGGGAGAAAAAGTATGAATTATTGTTGTGGTTATGATGTCTATGAGTCTCATGATGTCATGAGAATTTCTTTCCTCGCCGCTATCCATTTTATAGTTGATATTTGATATTGTTTTTTTTTATATAAGATGGTCATTGTCATTTCTATGTATTACAACAATCCCATAGGATCCTTCATTTGGTGTGAAGACAAATTGCTACAAGTATTCGCAAAATAAAAATGTCTGAGACGATGTTCGTGCGAAGACAAGCTGCTATAAGTACTCTCAAAATACTAGGTGGACTCGATGCTTCACACCCCCCCCCCCCCCTCCCCGACTTAAGTCTGATTGCATTACAGAGTGGTGTTGGGGGAAACAATGACGTACATTCTCGCAACCCGCCATGCGCAACTATTTGGAGGCTCCCCATATTTCCTAAGTTTCAATTTTTTTGTGGCGTTTGAATTGAGGACAACTACCAACCAAAGATATATATTTAGATTCAACTGGAATTCATATGGAGGTTTCATATCTCATGTGTGGCTCGAAGCCTGATATCACTGAGCTTGTGTGACTTTGCAGCGACATATTGGCAAGCGGCTGTAGTTTCACTCTAGCCATCGTCCCAGTTTGGCAATGCAATCAACCACTCATCATGCTGGTGCAGGGATCACAATTCTAAGTTTCATCTCATTTTCTTCATTTTTAGGTTGTGGCAACGGCTGGAACACAACCATTGCATCTTTTGAGAAAATTGACCATCAATTCGATCAATTTCTCATTACCAGGGTGGAGGCACACATGCAAGAATGTGTTGGGCACCTGGGAAGTATGGAAGCCTCTCTCAGATATAGATAGACGTCTAGTGGAAGAATTGCATCATATACATACAGCAGGGACTTTGCAAATCAACTTCATCATCACATGTAGAAGCGTAAATCAACACATTTGTGATTCTCTACCCACATCCTTATAGGGTGTTGGGGGGCGGGATCCACGTCTCACCCTATGGGAATCACCCATTTGTGCAGGGTTGCATGCCATCCTACTAGGTGTTAAATTTGCACAATCATAGGGATTAATAATATCTGCATTTATTACATACTCACGCACTCATTCACTGCTCCAAGGCCAAGACGCTATACTTTGTCACCAAAGATATATTGAGAGGATGTTGAACAAGCTCGTCAATACTTATCTCAGTTGGACCCGTTTCCGTAATCAAGGTCCCTCAAGGAGCGGTTGAGGGTCTTGCTATGCTCACACTTGACAGGGGATCAAGGTGACAGACTATCTGTGGGATGACCAAGTACGCCACATTTTGTTTCGATATAGTGCATCACACATGTACAGAACTTGTCTATATAGACACACACAAATGATGTATCTCTTTCATCATTTTGATAATATAACATAACATTTGCACTCCTAGGTTGACCATAAAAAAAATCATGGGATCAAAATTAGGCATAATTATTTTAACCCCACTCTAAATTTGTAAAACCAACAATTGAACTAGTAATATCTAACCTGTTTAGTTATTGGCTTCAATGAACAATATAATTCAGTTCAGAAACCAAATAGTGATGATTCCACCAAAGAATGGGACCACAAAAAACTATGATACCCTCCAAATCAAACCCTTCTTGTTGGTCCCTCATGTGTTTAGCGCAGAGGCGTAAGGACACCTCCAATTTCATGGGAATGTGCGATCAATTCCTGCATACAAACGGTAGGAAGAACACAAAAAGGCATACAACCCTTTGGGCTGGATATTATGGGTTCTTATCCACTGTGTACGTACTTGTTTTTCCAAACCCACCTCTTAAAATGAAATGTAACTTCTGAGTTGGAAGTACAGGGAATTTTAAATTTATACCAATCCAGCCATCCATTTCCCTTGCCCTGTAATTGCTTCTTTGAGCATCTTGTCTAATGACATTTTATACATGTCCTCCATCATTTACTTTCTATAGTTGTCTAAGGAAGGGCAGGTATACACCTACATGGTCCTCTATCTCTGAGACGACAACTCCTGGGATTAATTATAATGCGTTGAATGGACCCATTAAATTGAAAACATAAACAATTGCTAAAAAGTTGTATACTTTGTTTAAGGAGGTATACATCTAGATAGCCATCAATATAATGTTATCAAAATATTTAGACCATCCAGGAGATTGTCATCATAGACTATAATGCTCATAAAAACTAACCCCATGTAAAAAATAATAATAATAATTCAAACCAGATAATGAGATAACTAGATTTATTCACTAAACCCATGTTTGGGTAACAATATAAGCTATTTTTGGAAATAACTATTTATAACTGTACCAAAGGAATACTTCATTTATAATTTATTTATGTTTTTATTCTCATTTGTAAAACGTAATAATGAATTTTTTTATTATGTAATTAATCATTTATAAGTTGTCAATAAACAATGAATAAGATGTAAATTAATATTATAATTATAAAAATAACTTAACATGTAAACCCCACCATTCAAATAAAATAATTACAAACGATTCAACACATGAACCATTCAAATAAAGTAATGACAAACGATTTAACACATGAACCATACAAATAAAATAATGACAAACGATTTAACACATGAACCACCCTTGTGCCAATGTAATTAAATAGGTGAAATAATACAATTTTAAGGGATACATACATTCTAGCATAGTTATAATCAGAGTAACATATTGAATAAGCATTTTCTTGTTTAAATCATCATCTAAACACATACAATTCTCTCTTCCATTTTTTTAAAAACTTTTTATTCACATGCTTCAGTCGAACACAATAAATAAAGAACAAAAATAAAAATCGATAAAAAAAACTCTATAAGAGTCTCAGGAACATTTTCTATATTACATGCAGGTTGACAACATCCTCTAAACACACACAAATCTCTTTTTCTTTCTTTTTTCTTTTTTTTCCTTGTTTTTTTCTTCTCTTTTTGCACAATACATAAATAACAAACATACAATTCAACACAAAACATTATAAGACAAATAAGAATAATAGTTTTCCATCGCTTCATGACTTCACATTTGATAGATGTATCACCAATTCACCTACAAAATAGAGTAGTACAACTTCATTAACTTTATTTAGTTGGTCATCTTTTGTCAAAAGTCACAAAATAATTCAAGAAGAGAACTGAATTATATTGATTTCACACAATAAGAGTAATCAAATCACTCTCCTTAAAAATTGTAGCATGTGAGGGACCATAGATATGGAGAGATTTAGCAAGGAGTAATACATGACAAAGGGCTTTTTTATTTTTAAGTTCCCATAAATCATAGGATTTAGTGATTGATCCCTCACTTCTTCATATTTTGGTTTAAGTCTCCAAATTTAAAAGATATGTTCATTTTTAGTCCCTTACAGAGACTAAAAATCAAATAATTTAGAGACATGTCCCTCCCAGGGACTAAAAAGAAACATATCTTTTAAATCTGGGGACTTAAACTAAACTATGAAGAAGTGAGGGATCGATCACTAAATCCTATGGTTTATGGGGTCTTAAAAATAAAAAACCCTATAACAAATTATACCTCAATCTTTAATAAGAGGATGAATAAATGACAATTAAAGGAGAAAAAGTAGAATAAATAAGAAATATTATAGTAAATTCAGAGATTTTCAAATTGAATAATCTGTACATTTATCATCAACTATACAAGTCTTGGACTCCCTTTTCTTATGCAATTTTTCATATATTTACTAAAATTTCATTCATATTTTCTACTACATTAAGTTATATATGTTTTACAATTAATAATACAACAATAAAACAGTTTTACATGTAAATGAATTACTCTTGTTAAATACCACAATTTTATTTTTCATTTTCCATATTAGATAGTTCCACAAACATATATAATTTTTATGTACTAAAGCAACAAAAGAAACTAGATAACATCAAACATCACAAAGAATGCTTCACTTGCATGTTCCCCATAAGACCAAATGGAGGTCTGGTATTTTAAAGTAGGCCTTAATTAATCCAGACATTACTCAACTCAATGAATCTAAAATGATATTAAAAAGTAAATAAAACTTGAGCAAAACTGGAGGTCAAATGAAGAAAATATGATAAAGTGTTCTCTACATCCCTTGTTTGTTAGCTTGCTAGATTAATGAAGTTGAAGGCCAAAGCTATCAATCAGTCCTTAAACATGAATCCTTAACTCTGTTAATATAAAGTTGAAGGCCAAAGCTATCGATCAATCCTTAAACATGAATCCTCAACTCTGTTAATATGAAGCTAATGAGCTAAAACCTTTTTTTAATCCATGAATAAACATGATTTCTTCTAATTGTTACTTCTTATTGTATATGAGGCTTTTGACATAATCAAATCATTCATGCCTATTGTCAAATGCAGTAAGTATTCAATATTGATATACATAAAAATAAACACACAGATTTCAATATTACAGGCAGGTTGAAAAAAAACAATAGCATAACAACATTAAACAATAGAATGATAATGAAGAACTGAGACAGAGAATAAAGACCAAATAAATAAACTTAATGCTCGAAATAAAAGATATACTAAGTTTGAATAATTGATATTAGCAGAAAGGTATTACTGAACTCACAAGTAGAACATAACAAATAGAAAATCAATGCAAATCCCTAATTCAAAATCAAATATATGCAGATAAAGGTAGACCAAGTAATCAGTAAATGTATCATCCTAAAAGCAACAACGTAATAGTAAGTGCCACGAAAATTCAAGTAACAAAAAGATAAGATAAATAATTTATTACCGCAATTAAAATGTCATCTTGTAGATCTTCTTCTTGTTCACCACCACCATGATGATTGTTGATACCATTCTCTAAACACACTCTCTCTCTCTCTCTTAATTTTCAATTTTTTTATAGTCATATCACTCACACAATACATAAAGTACAAAAATACAAATCAATACAGAACTCTAGAAGTGTCTAAGGAACATTTTCTTGTTGACAACATCCTCTAAACACACACAAATATCGCCTTTTTTTTTTCTTTTTCTATTTTTTTCTCCTTTTTTTTCTTTTTTCCTTTTTTTTCCTTTTCTTTTTGCACAATACTAAATAATAAAGATACAACACAAAACATTAAAGAGTCCTATACATTACAAGACAAATAAGAATAATAGATTGTCATCTCTTCATGATTTCATATTTGATAGATGTGTCATCAATTCACCTACAAAATAGAATAGTAAAACTTCATTTAGTTGGTCATCTTTTTTTAAATGCCCAAAATATTTCAAGAAGAGAACTGAATTACATTGATTTCACACAATAGGAATAATCAAATCATTCTTCTTAATGTTTTGTAGCATGTGAGGGGCCACAGATATGGAGATATTTAGCAACATTAGAATGAGTAATATGTGGCAAATTAAATTATACCTCAATCTTTAAGAGGATAAATAAATGACAATTATAGTTTCGTCAGGCGTGGACAACCAGACTCGAATACTTTCAAAAGTGAGGGCAAAAGTAGGACCGGGGCGAATGCCTCTCCTGCTCCAACAACAGAGCAAAAACTTGTAAGATTTGGTAGCTCTGCCAGCCAAAATTCTTGCAACCGAAGGAATAATGTTCTTTCAGCCTCCCCTTTTTCAGCCTCCCCTTCTTCCCCTCTCACAATAACCTCAAACATCACAAAGAATGCTTCACTTGCATGTTCCCCATAAGACCAAATGGAGGTATGGTATTTTAAAGTAGGCCTTAATTAATCCAGACATTACTCAACTCAATGAATCTAAAATGATATTAAAAAGTAAATAAAATTTGAACAAAAGTGGAGGTAAAATGAAGAAAATATGATAAAGTGTTCTCTACATCCCTTGTTTGTTAGCTTGCTAGATTAATGAAGTTGAAGGCCAAAGCTATCAATATAATCAGTCCTTAAACATGAATCCTTAACTCTATTAATGTGAAGTTGAAGGCCAAAGCTTCGATCAATCCTTAAACATGAATCCTCAACTCTGTTAATATGGAGCTAATGAGCTAAAACCTCTTTTTAATCCATGAACAAGCATGATTTCTTCTAATTGTTTCTTCTTATTATATATGAGGCTTTTGACATAATCAAACCATTCATGCATATTGTCAAATACAGTAAGTATTCATTATTGATATACATCAAAATAAACACACAGATTTTCTATATTACAGGCAGGTTGAAAAAAAAAAATAGCATAACAATATTAAACAACATAACGATAATGAAGAACTGAGACAGAAAAAATAAAGGCGAAATAAATTAACTTAATGCTCCAATTAAAAGATCTACGAAGTTTGAATAATTGATATCACCATAAAGGTATTACTGAACTCACAAGTAAAACATAACAAATAGAAAATCAATGCAAATTCCTAATTCAAAATCAAATATATGCAAATAAATGTAGACCAAGTAATCAGTAAATGTATCATCCTAGAAGCAACAACAACGTAATAGTAAGTGCCACGAAAATTCAAGTAACAAAAAGATAAGATAAATAATTTATTACCGCAATCAAAAGGTCATCTTGTAGATCTTCTTCTTGTTCACCACCACCATGATGATTGTTGATACCATTCTCTAAACACACTCTCTCTCTCTCTCTATTAATTTTCAATTTTTTTATAGTCATATCACTCACACAATACATAAAAAACACAAATACATATCAATACAGAACTCTAAAAGTGTCTAAGGAACTTTTTCTTGTTGACAACATCCTCTAAACACACACAAATATCGGCATTTTTTTTCTTTTTCTATTTTTTTCTCCTTTTTTTCTTTTTTCCTTTTTTTTTCTTTTTCTTTTTGCACAATACTAAATAATAAAGATACAACACAAAACATTAAAGAGTCCTATACATTACAAGACAAATAAGAATAATAGATTGTCATCTCTCCAGGATTTCACATTTGATAGATGTGTCATCAATTCACCTACAAAATAGAATAGTAAAACTTCATTTAGTTGGTCATCTTTTTTCAAATACCCAAAATATTTCAAAAAGAGAACTGAATTACATTGATTTCACACAATAGGAATAATCAAATCATTCTTCTTAATGTTTTGTAGCATGTGAGGGGCCACAGATATGGAGATATTTAGCAACAATAGAATGAGCAATATATGTCAAATTAAATTATACCTCAATCTTTAAGAGGATAAATAAATGACAATTATAGTTTCGTCAGGCGTGGACAACCAGACTCGAATACTTTCAAAAGTGAGGGCAAAAGTAGGACCGGGGCGAATGCCTCTCCTGCTCCAACAACAGAGCAAAAACTTGTAAGATTTGGTAGCTCTGCCAGCCAAAATTCTTGCAATCGAGGGAATAATGTTCTTTCAGCCTCCCCTTCTTCCCCTCTCACAATAACCTCCATACGATTGCAGAAAGCTATACCAAGTCTCTCCAGGTGTACGAGATTCTGAGCAAGCCGCAACCGAAAGAGCTGGGGAATTCCCGGACATTTATTTATGCTCAATTCCCGGAGGTTGCAGAAGATGCGGGAGGATGGTGAAATGCATTTGCTGAAAGAGGTAGCTGCTGATGATGCCTCCTCCACCACCACCACGTCATAGGGAATCAGTCCCTCCATCATTTTGCAATCCAGAACAAGAAGTTCCTCAAGGGATTCAAGCGTCTGAGCCAGACTTAGTGACAGGGCATATCTCAATTCACTGCATTTGGTCACGTAGAGAAGTTTAAGGTTGGAGAGACTTCCCAATGGGGGCATGGAATCCCCCTTCCATATGCTCATCAACTCAGGTAAATCATCGAGAAACATAGTTCTCAACCTCGGAAGCAATGCTCTGCTGGCCGAACAAGTGTTGAATACCTCTCTCATAGAGTGACCCGAGATATTAAGTTTCGTCAGGGAAGTGGACTGCTGAAGAATTTGGTGAATATTTAGTTTAGAGCAATCATCAACTTCAAGGACCTTCAGTTCCTCCAAAGAGCCATTAGGAAGTGGACTGCTGCATATACCTGTCAATTTCTCCATTTTTTTTAAAATCAATTCTTTCAGACGAGGGAGTATAGTGCAGGGGATGCTCGATCTGTTTTGATCAATAACGATGAATTCCATTTCATTGCACTTCGTTAATGACAGATATATCATACACTGCAAACCACCGCCACCTGTGGCATCCAACTGAGGGCAGCTGGATTTCACTAGCTCCAATCTTTCTGTTTTACGCAACAACGTACTGACCCAACCCGGGAGACCCAAGTTTGACAAATTGACCGACCCGTAGAGATGCCCGTAGAGATGCTCTCTTTTCATAAGTCCAAGAATTTGTAATGATTGGGCCGAGTACAATATCAAATCTTTCTAGTTTCATGAAGACCCTGTCTAGCATGCCTTCCCAATATTTGTCCACTTCGATTTTCAATTTTATCAATGACTGGATTTCATGTAAAGGAGCATTTTCTCCGGTTTCCTCTCCCACAACTTCCCATTTAGTGAAACTATCTCCCACATGGAGTTCCTCCAACTGGCACAGGTTTGGTATCACTTTTGGCGGTATTCTCAGTTCTTCAGTATTTCTCAAATCTAAATACTTCAAACCAGTAAATTTACCAACAACCTCTGACCACACCTTCACTTTAGTTTTTCTTAAGCTAAGCACCTGAAGTTTATTTTGGCTCCCAAGCGCAGATATATCTTTCAGATTCCAACAGCTATCTAGATCGAGCACCTGTAGATTTGTGAGGTAACTCATGGATGTAGGAAGCGATGATATGGAGGTATTGTAAAGATCCAACACTGAGTGATGTCATCCCCTCAAAAAATTTATCAGGAATCGTTTTCAATTCTGAATTCGATTCTAACAACAAAGTTTGGATGTGCAAACACTCGGGAGGTTTCTCTGGAAGGATACAAATGCTTTCATGCATCACAGAAAGCCTCTTACAATCTTTCACATTTTCCCATTCGTTCCAATCTGGCTCATTTTGATAAGATTTTGAAAGACAACCTTCATGGTTTTCATTTGATCATGTTGGAAAGAAATAAACAAACTAGAGAAGAAGATTGTTCTCTAAAGTGAAAAACACACAAGAATTGTGCTAAAGTATATGTAGACTTTTAGTGACTTCAAATTTCATTCATACTATCAAAATGAGAGAATACATGGTTGCTATATATAGCATACATACCCAATCCGAATTTACATGCTCTATAAATGCATACCATGAAAAAACTAAAAAGCTATTACAGTTTCAAGGAAAATAAGTAAGGGAGGAATACAAGGAGTTTGCATAGAAAACTACATGTATCCTAAATGCTAAAAGAGTTCCCAAGATAAGTAGATAAGTAAATGAGAGAGGAACTCAAAGAGTCCAGCTTATAATTTCAACAGATCCGATGTATATAGCGACATCTCTAACCACGTCATGCATTTTCACCATTTCTCCTTTTTCTCCTTCTTCCAATAATAAGCAGGATGCCTTTAGTTTATTAACCAAAGACAATACTCTATTTTTTGTTTCTTGAAGTGTGTTGACACGTTGCAAAAAACCCTCCCCCATTGCATACAAAGTCAACTGTTCAATGTAAATTTCCTCATCTTCCGGAAACAGACTGCACAATAAGAGGCATGATTGGGCTTCTGTACTTAAATAATCATAACTCAATTTAAGTTGCACAAACACATCTTTCAATTCAGAAATATTATCAGGAACAGATACCTTCAGTTGAACCAGCGCATCCTTCCATTCGGGCAAGCTTTTTTCTATCAGTGCCCTTCCAACTGTCGCTATGGCCAATGGCAATCCTTTGCATTCTTCGGCGACCTCCTTTGCCACACAACACACATTTCCGGAATCAGTGGAGGATTCAACCACCTTAGAGTAATCTTTGAACATCTTCCACGAATCTTCTGATGACAAGACTCCCAACTGAATAATTTCTTCGCTTCCCATGGATTTGCAAACTTCTTCGTTGCGTGATGTCAGGATGATCTTGCAGCAGTCAGGGGGAATCCCGATATCTGATAAGTTCAAACTCTTCCAAATATCGTCCAATATTATAAGAACTTGGCCCACTTGTTTTATTAGACTGAAAAGCCTATCTGATGGTACGCTCTCTTGCTTGATATTGATTCCCAGTTGCTCTGCCATCTTTTCACGTATGGTATCCAGGTTTGGATTTTGAGAAATTGTCACCATGATAGCCTTTTTGAACATGTTCTGTTCCAATGCTCGCCTCTTGATCTCTTTTGCGAGAGTAGTCTTACCAACACCACCCATTCCATACAAACCGATTTTGTATACTCCATCATTCTGCAATGCATCCATAACCTTCTGCAATGCTAAATCTGTGGACTGATAGCCTTAAAATCCTCATTGAACAATGATTGGATGACTTGGGTAGGCATAGTCTGTGATATATATCAAGCTTCTCCTGCAGGAGCTCATCAATCAAGGCTTTCTTTTTCACTGCTTTCTTGCCCAGACTATAACGTGAGCCCAAGTCAGAGAGCCATGTGAAGCACTGTTTGCGTTCTCCTCCGACCTTATGAGCCATTTCCTCTGCAATTTTTTGAACTTCTTCAACTTTTTTCAGCCAGCATGTAAATATTTCTGAGGGTTCTCTTCCTACTTCATTCACCTGAGATTGGAAATCGTTCATCTTTGGCTCCAAGCTCTTGACATGGTCGTTGAGATCACGGATGTATCTCTCATAATGTATGAAGTAACTTGTGTGGCGTGTTATGGGCTCCCAAAACTGCAAAGCCCCTGTTGCGATATGAATGATGGAAGACAACATGGCTATCTCCCTGAGGAATCACAGAAAAGAGAATAATATCAGTAATTGAGGTCATTACTGGGCTGATAATAACAATGTCTTGTAGAAAGGTTTGTATCATAGGGTAACTTGATAAGAAAAATAAACAGGACAAGATGGCATGCTTTGGAAGATTTGAAACTACCTTTAGTATGCCCGATTTCGATCTATCACAGCGTCCCTCCCTTCAAATTAAGAAAAACAAAAGGTACAGTAAGAGGAAGACGAGAGCTGAAGCAGTGAAACAAGATCAATGTGAGTAGCCAGCACCCATGGGGAAGCACTAGCTCTCAAGATTCAAGATTTTAGGCTGCCCCGCTAAAGATCCTAAGAAAAAGATGACATGGTCAGTACATGAAGAGGAAAGAAGATATGATTCATAGTGTTATCCACAGGAAGTAATGTAATGACATCAATTCACAACTAATTCATATGGATGACCTGTGCCCAGAAGCCTAGCATTGTCAGAGCATTATTATTATTATGAATACCCAGAGTTTGAATTTTATTATTATTATTATTATTGATAGCTTGTGAAGATTGGGGACATAAGTGTGGGCCTTTAATATAAGAGGTTGTTGGGCTTGGGTGAATCTAAAAAATGAGCGCTATTAGACGCGGACTGCGGGGACACTCCCCTGGACAGTCTATATACCTCACTATCTATCTAACGAGGTATATAACTCATTAAATGAGGTATAAACATCGTTATCATTTTTTTCACATTTTTCATCCAATGGTTGAAAGGGGATCAGTTGTCGAAGATATCGGTGGAGCCGCGGAGTGATGGTGCAGGGTGGTGTGCCATGATCGGGATGGGGGTGTTGGCGAACGACACAGGAGACGATAGAGGGGTGAGGAGGCTAGTAGAAATAAAAGGCACCCCGAACTCGGAATCGTATGAAATATTTACTGGAGCAAGATATTGAGGAGATCTTCAAAAGTTGTAGAATCGCCTGAATTTCTATCAATTCCGAGGATCTCCTAGGATCCCCTAAATTTGATTATAACCAATTCCGTTTTATATTATTTTTAGTAATTTTTACTTAGTATAAAATGAAGGCTTGTAATTTAAGGATTGACAACTTTTATTAATATATTTTTGAGTTTTATTTTTTTTTTGAGAATTGTTGTTTGTTGAAAGATTTCGATGCTTGTTGGACCTTTGTTCTAGTTTTTCGCTGCGTTAACAAAAATATCACTTTAATATTTGCCAATAAGAATAATAGAAAAGACAACCAAGCAAAAGTTTTCTTACATGGATTGTTATCTATCATGGTATAGATATCAGGGGTGACATAAGCTTATGTCACACCCCGTACGGGCCCTTAATCCTTTTTATTAGAAAAAAGAATAAATTATAAGTACCCAAAAAATGAGATAAGGTGAAAAGAGTGAGTGATGTTACACTCAGTCATTTTTACACTCTTAACTGCAATCTTATATACATCATAAAACCTTTCACTCATTGTAATGAGGTAGAAAATTTTCATATTTCCTATTAATGATATATATCATTCAATTAATCGAAAGATATACTTCAATTTTTATAAAAGTACATACCTCGTTAGAATAGATATATGATTCTAAAAAAAATGAAAACATGGGTGGATTGCATTTTGGATTGTATAAAAGACTGAGTGTGACATTTATCAGGCAAAAAATATTTGTGAGACAAAACAAGATATTTGGGGCTGTTTGGGGAGTAGAATAGGGGGATGATAGGAGGGATGGGGGGTAAATAAGTCTAAAAAGATATTTATTTTGAAGTAATAGATGAATATAACTATGTTAGAATAGGTAAAATAATCTGATATTTATATTCAGGTCCCCTTAGAATTGTGTTATTTCACTGGTATAAGGGCCCCACATGCCAAATCGAACCAAACAAATCTTATAAATCAAGGGGCTCACATACCAATTATTTTTTTACATTTTATAATTTCTTATCAATATCTTATTCATATTTTATTCAGAACTTATACATGGACAACCAAATAATGAAAACTTAATTACTACATTCCCAATCAGAATAACTAAAAATACTACTAAAAAGAAAATCACTTATTTTATTTGTATAGTCATTTATAGAAGGAAAAATCTGCACAATATTAAAAGACGACACGTGTGAAGACTTATACGGGTATGGGCCACCATATCTGACATCGAAGGACCCGAACCTAATAACAGAATATTGAATAGACACTCCTGAATAGGTGAGACACAACCAGATTAAATCAGGTCTGGTCGGACGGTCTTACACCTCGCGGGCGAATGCCATCCCGAGCAGGTGAGACACGATCAGATTTAATTAGGTCTGATCGGACGGTCTTACACCTCACAGATGAATAACCAGGTACATGTCGAGCAGTACCCCGTGTACCAACCAGACACCACGAGTAGGACCATAGAAACGGTCAGACACCCATAACGCCTGTAACTGTCAGGTGAATGATTAAGGCCCATTACTCATAAAACATGGATAATTAAAGATACGTTCAGTTACAATAAAGCAAGGTGGTTACCACAAAATTCGTCCATTAAGCAGCCATTAAAGGAGAGTTGTTACAACGGCTATAAGCTAGTAACAACGGCTACCTAGCAAATGGATCCTATAAATGGGAAGGTAAATAGCAAACCAAGGTATCCAATTTTTACTTGAATACAAGGTACCTAAAGTGTGAGATTACCCGTTGAATTCTCATATTGATACATCTCTTCGAAGTCCCTTTGATCGGCACCACACCAGTGTCCCTTAATTCCTTTTTGAGTGTAAGATCCGGACTCTTTAGGGTTTGGATCCAAACGGGACAGATGGGTTTAGGACGGGAAATAGGTTTACTTAGCAAAACCCGCCCCGACCCCGCCCCGGTTGCAATTTATATTAAGATTAAATATTTGTTATAATAATTACACAATTTATATTTTTCATTTGGTGTTCCAAAAAAAAAGAAAAGAATAAACTCAAACGCTAATTGAAATTTGAAATCATATAAACATACACCGGGTTGTTCTAATTTCATTTGTTTCTATTTATAAGGATTTTGTTTCATTTTTATTTGATACAAAAAAAATAGATAATATTTTTTATATTCATTTTTATCATTTATTCTCTATTTTTTCAAACTTTATTTTTTGTTAGATTTATTTTTTTGGGATTATTTTTTGTTAGATTTAATTGCGTGAAAAAAATTAAATTTAAAAATTATTTTTTAATAGGGTCCCATTTATGAACACACCTAATAAATCTCAGCGTCTACCTGGTCCCATGCACAGTTAGAAATGCAGTGAAGCTAGATGGATTAACTATTTTCTTCAAACACAACCAAACAAATACTACGAATGAATAGCATAAAGTGCATGAATATTGTGAAGGGATGCAGGTCGACCTGGGTTCGAATTATTACTAAAGTTTCCCATGTTGTCCTTATTTTTTGTGCTTTTTTATACTCTTTGTAAAGCTTGTTTCTCCATAGAAATACAAAAAATGATTACCAATAAAAAAAAAAAATATTGTGTATTTGGAATTACCTCAGAATGGACTGAATAACATCAAGTGCATATATATGGAGTATTTGGAATTACTTCAGAGTGGATCCAATCACGGTGTCTGTCCCTACAACTCAAAGGTGAACAACATATGAAGCTGAGGCTCTTAAGAGTCTTGGACTTCTAAGATTACCCTGATAAATAGATGACATGGTCAACACATGTAAAGGAAATTACTATTTGCAACAAATAGGCTCCAAGATGTATTTTATTCAATGAATGGGGGTTTCCAAGGACCCAAAAAATATAAAAAGCATATCCAAATACATCATTGGTAAGTGATGGTCCCCCACATAGGCTGGTTTTGAGTATAGGTTACAAAGGCACTGCCTAGGGTCACCCTATATTTATTCTCTATTTTTTCAAACTTTATTTTATTTTTTTATTTTTTTGGGATTATTTTTTTGTTAGATTTAATTGCGTAAAAAAATTATTTTTTAATAGGGTCCCATTTATGAACACACCTAATAAATCTCAATCTCAGCGTCTACCTGGTCCCATGCAGAGTTAGAAATGCAGTGAAGCTAGATGGATTAACTAATTTCTTCAAACACAACCAAACAAATACTTCGAATGAATAGCATAAAGTGCATGAATATTGTGTATTTGGAATTACCTCAGAATGGACTGAATAACATCAAGTGCATGTATATGGAGTATTTGGAATTACTTCAGAGTGGATCCAATCACGGTCTCTCCCTACAACTCAAAGGTGAACAACATATGAAGCTGAGGCTCTTAAGAGTCTTGGACTTGCCATGTAAGATTACCCTGATAAATAGATGACATGGTCAACACATGTAAAGTTACTATTTGCAACAAATTGAAATAACTCCCTTAAAACTCATAAAAATTGAAAAGGTCATAAAATTAGTAAATCTCTTTAGGTCCGTATCTTTTATCCTAATTAATTAATTTAGGATACAAGTCAAAATTTTGTTAGTGAAAGGAGCATATTCCATTGATATTCCGTTTTAGTTAATGGAATATCTAAAAACCTATTTAAATAAGTCCTTGAAAAACTATTAAAATATAAATCAGTTCCTTTTATGACCGAAACACCCTTTAAACATAGAAATACTAAGAACGCCCTTATCATCTCTAATGAGAAACCTCATACGGTCAGAAAATTGTGTATTTTCATTGTAAAACAATATTTTGAAATCCTATTTAACAACTTATTCATATGTACATTACAACTATAAGTTTGTTTAAATTTAATTAGATTTGATGAATATGTAATATAAATTATTTTTTAATTAATTTTAATTAAATTATTAGAAAATCTGTTTTTATATAAAATTTATAAAATATATTATCTATTTAAATCTTAATATAAGATTAGGAGAAGAAATGAATTTTTAGGATATTAAAGGATTTTAATAAATTTGTAAGAGAATTAATGATTTTACAACAACATTTTCTGATTTTCATAAGTTTTCATGGAGTTATATCAATTTTTTCCCAAGAAAGTAAATTTTAAAAGAAAATTACAATAAATGGATTCCAGTATAGTGGGGGCTTCGCGTATCATGTATGTAGGGGAGAAAATTCTTATTGAGGAATAACTGTTATGTCTTGATCATCACCGGCTAACGGGTAGAGCCCTCCTCTACTGTGGCTAGGGGTGGCATTTTTCTGTTGGGCCGGAGTCTTGTTTTTTTTCCCTTCCGGGCATTTGCTATAATCTTAATACAATCTATGCACATGCCTATCAAATTTCAAAAAAAAAAAATTACAGTAATTGATCATGCACGGTCAGGGTTAACCATATATCTGGTTTGTTTCAATTATGGTAAAGAGTAAAACAAATATTATCTAATTAGATAAGGACCCGAGGGGATTTCTTGATTTCACATGAATTTTTTTTTCGATTTCCATAAGTTTTCATATACCTATATTAATTTTTCATTTATTATTTTACACAAGTGTGTTTTTATTTGAATGACAAAATTATAATTTTGACTTCGATTGTATTAGATGGATTGCTGCCATGTTCGAGGACCCGAGGCACAATGTCTAAAACAAACTGATTTTTTTTATCAAGGAGAATATTCGTCGCTTATTAAAACCATACGTACATGACAGTAGCCGGGATGCTATGCAAATATTACATGAGTCCCAGGCCTATAATATGTGGGTTTGGATCTTCTACTTGTTTTTCTATACTTGTTTTATGCTTTGATCAATCTGACGGTCATAAATTCATTAAATAAAATGAATCCATTTATTCATTATTTGATGTATTTATAATCGTTTAATTTTAAGGGTTTTTTATTTTTAAGTCCCTATAAATTATAGGATTTAGTGATCAATCACTCACTTCTTCGTATTTTGATTTTAGTCCCTAGATTTAAAGGATATGTTCATTTTTAATCCTTGGGAGGGATTAAAAAGAAAACAAAATAATTTAGGGATAGGTCCCTTCCAGGGACTAAAAAGAAATATATCCTTTAAATCTGGAGACTAAAACCAAAATACGAAGAACTGATGGATCGATCACTAAATCTTATGGTATGAGAACTTAAAAATAACAAACTCTAATTTTAATTGTGATGATGTAACGATTCCACAATTAAAGTAAAATAAGATACAAATAGAAAAAAACAAATAAAGGATCCATTCCCATAACATGTAGTTTAGTGAGTTTTGATAGTTAATGGATATGCTCTTGTTAAATGTAACCTTTTTAGGGGAAAAAAAGTAAATAAATAAATGAAATAACAACTGCAGTTTTCATAATGGGTGGGGCTGTAGCTACCCCACATACTCTTTTACCCACCCCTTTTATTTATAAAAAAAATGTTTTGTTACACTTTTCTCACACCCAACCCACCCCAGCACTACGTCCCACGCTTTTTTTCTCTCTCTCCCATTCGACATGGTTCATGTCTTCCGTATGTGATTTGGTTTGACATGATCCATGTCTTTCATGTGTGATTTAGTTCGACATGATCCATGTCTTTCGTTTGTGATTTGGTTCGACATGATCCATGTCTTTTATGTGCGATTTGGTTTAACATGATCCATGACTTTTTGGAATAAGCATTTGGCCCCCGTTTGGAATGAGAATAAGACTTATTCTTGGGTATACATTTATTCCGGCATAAGTGATGATAAAGTGATTTTGTGTTTAATTGTGTTTTGAATTATTCTCATTGGTAAACGTAAGAATAAATATTTTGTTGTTTGGGTAAAATGTGAATAAAGTATGGATAATGATTTATAAAAAGTATAAAAATAATGATAGTTGATTTGACATGTGATTTATAAGAGGTGATGACAATTGATTTGACAGTAGACTCACATATTCTTTGGGTGTAATAACATAGGATAACTTTAATTCCAGGGGTAGGTTGGAATCCATATACCACTTTATACTAATTTATTTTGGCATACTTTATCCCTACCTATTCTATGTTTTCAAACATCCTTTATCCCTTATTCCCCTTTATACCATATTATCCCTTATTTCTGTTTCAAACGGGGGCTTGAAGTGTTATGTATCCCGTTCGACATGCTCCATGTCTTCCGTGTTTGATTTGGTTCGACATGGTATGGCTTTCTGGAATAAAAAATCTTTGAAATGTTTTGTATCCCGTTCGACATGTTTCATGTCTTCCGTGTTTGATTTGGTTCGACATGATTCATGGCTTTCTGGAATAGTGAATGGGGTGGGGTGGAAATTATTTGTGTTGAATAGTTATATAAAGGTGGACTTATGAAGTGAAGATATATGCCTAGGTGGGAAAACAAAAGGATGGGTAGGAGAGTGTTTGGGGTGGCTCTAGCCGCACCCTTTCATAATACCTCCTCCCTCTCTCAAACCAACAGAAACGACCCCTATAAAAAGCGTTTTTTGACACCTGTAAAAAGACTTCATTGCCACTGTCCAAATAAAAAAATGACACAGACATATAGCACCTCTCACATGCTCCAAATAAAAAAATGACAGACATATAGCACCTCTCACATGCTCCAAATAAAAAAATGACAGACATATAGCACCTCTCACATGCCCCACTGCTCTCTCTCTCAAGCCAACAAAAACGACCCCTAAAAACCGTAACATGTTCATCCCCTTAGATTTCCTCATAGTATACCCAATTTTCTTTGTGATTTAAAGGTAATAATTATCATTCTTGTTTCGAAAATTGATTATATGCTATTTATTGACCCTTTTTGTTTGACTTTGTTATATGCTATTTATTGACCCTTTTTGTTTGACTTTGTTATATGCTATTTATTGACCCTTTTTGTTTGACTTTGTTTTTTTCATTCCAAAAAACCATGGCTGTAAAATGAAGGAGCCTGTCATTGTAGTTCGGTTTTGAATGGGAATGGTTGAATAAACATCTTTTTGAACAAGATCAACATATATATGGTTTTTGTGATGGGTTTTTACAGCAAGTGAATAGAACAATATAGATATTTTAGTAATATTTGATGTTGATATAAAGTTTTGCTCAAAACTTTACCAAACATGAACCCCCTTTCGGAGTGTGACATATGATTATTCGTCACTGATAGTTATACGGGAATAGATAACAATCCATGCTGAATAAGTAAATTTTTGATTGATTATTTTTTTTGTTATTTTCATTGAAAAATGTAAAAATAATATTTTTGTTGTTTGGTTTACCATGGATAAAGTAAGGATAAGTGATAGATCAGAGATGGATAAGAGTTTATGACTTTTTAAATGACAACTATACCCCTGAATAAATTATTTGTGTTTGGCAATAAGTGTGAGAGATGTGTGTGTAATATGATAGATGTGACAGTTTTTTAAATGTATGCAGAGAGTGTTAGGTGAGATAAAAATTTTAAAATGACTGTGAATGATATTTTTGTTCATTAGCATAGATAAGCTATGATAAACAATTCTAGCATTTTTTTATAATAATTATCAAGACTTATTATAGCTTATCCAGACATAGCTATCAAAGTTTATTTTTGTAAAACAAACAACTTTTTAGGACTATTCTCATGTACTCTTCTCTATTCTTGACTTATGATCCATCCCAAATGGGGGAAAGAGCTTGTATCCATACAAAGAAGATAGCTTCCGGTTGTTTTGCCGAAGGCAATTAGCAAAAAAAGTATCTATAAATCAAATATTAGAAAAAATAGCATCGGATGTCGAATATTTACAAAAAATAATACTGGTCAACATTGACTAGATCCAAACAGACATTATAGTTTCACCTTCCATGCTAGGCATTACAGGTTGACTGGAGTCTCTCAGTTTCTATTAGACCGGAGGATTAAAAATGTTTTGAACCCATATGTGCACACTTTAGATAAGATTTCTGATTTTGTACTGGAGGTTTCTACCACCAATGTTACTGACTGTACATTAGTATAAATAATATTAAGAGCCTTTAAGGCCTCCCCCTCTCCCCCCCCCCCCCCCCCCCCCACAAAAAAAAAAAAGTCCATCTGATCTAGCGGTCAGTTGTATGGTCGTTTTTACAATAAACTTCATCGAAGATTATTTTTAAAACTAATTGTCTTTGCATGATCAAGTTTATAAAATAAAACACAAGAAGATTAAATGGCAGATGAATTTTGGTAGATCTGCACCAACCTGAGTATATGTGGAGCCGATCTCAACTTTCCTCACCCTCAACTCAGATCGAAGAGAGACAACGAGCATGGAAGACATAAAAATAGGTGGCCAGAGCACTAATAAATCAAACGCACATGAAGGTGAAACAAGGGAACAAATCTTGATAGGCAGATATTATTCTCTTCCTCACCTTCCGAGAAACTACCTCTCTTTACCTTCCGAGAAATTAAAGGTTATTTTATTCGCCTCTCTTCACCTTCCGAGAAACTACCTCTCTTTACCTTCCGAGAAATTGAAGGTTATTTTATTCACAACTGTTTGGATATAGATATAAGCTAGAGCATCTTCAATCCTATACCCAAACTTTTATTTAAATTTAAATTTGATTAAAAGTCCCTCAAAATTCTCTGCAACCATTTACCCATACGCATACCAAATTAAGCTTTTATTCTGTTAGAATCAGATAATAGAATAATGGAATCTTTGTATTGCAATTAGGGTTTACTCCCTTATATACAAGTACATATAGGATTACACGTGTAATACACTATGACATAACACATATAATTTAACAGCCCCCCTCAAACTCACAGTGGATCATACAAGGTGAGTTTGTGAATGAGGAATTGAAATCGAGGAACTGGATGTGACTTCGTAAAGAAATCAGCAAGGTGCTCTGCAAAGGAAATATGTGGAAATGATATTGTCCTTGCAAGGTAGTGCTGACGAACGAAGTGACAGTCGATCTCAATGTGTTTGGTTCTCTCGTGAAAGACTGGATTGCTGGCTATCTGAATAGCAAACCGATTATCACAATAAAGAGGAGTAGGATCAGTCATAGTGACTCCCAAGTCCACCAAAAGACGTCTAAGATGAACAATCTCCTTGGTGGTAATAGCCATGGCTCGATACTCAGCCTTGGTGCTGGACAGGGAAATAACTTACTATTTTTTGTTGCGTCAAGAGATGATGGAATTTCCAAGAAATATGCAGAACCTAGTGGTAGAGCGTCTCGTGGTCGGATCTCCAGCCCAATCAGCATCAGTGTAAGCTCCGAGAACTAAAGGCGAAGAGGATTACAGATAGATCGATCTGGTGATAGTACCGTGCAAATATCTGATAATACGCATAAGGGCACCATAATGCACTGATCGAGGAGCTGAGACAAACTGACTAACAATACTGACGGCATGAGCTATGTCATGTCTAGTAGAGGTGAAGATTCAGGAGTGGGCTCAAGCACAACAGACGCCCCAAGAAGAGGTGAAGACTCAGGAGGAGAGGCCTGAACAGGAGAAGGCACAGGAGGAGAGGCCTGAACAGGAGAAGGCATATGAGGAGAGGCCTGAAGAGGAGAAGGCAAATGAAGAGAGGCCTGAACAGGAGAAGGCACAGGAGGCAGTGGGTGTAGAAGAAAAGTAGGGAACATCCTCAACAAATGACACATGATGAGCGAACCAAAAGCGATTTCTAACTTGATTATAGCAACGATATCCCTTGTGTTTGAAACTAATCCCCAAGAATATATACTTGACTGACAGAGCGGCTAACTTGGTGCAATGATGAGGAGGGAGAAGCACGAAACAGGTGCATCCAAAAGCGCGAAGTTTGCTATAATCAGGTTTGGAGGAGTAAATACGCTCATGTGGAGTCATACTAGAGAGGACAGACGAGGGAGTGATATTGATAAGATGGACAGATAGAAAAGCAGCCTCAACCCAAAATGTGCTAGGGACTGAAGAAGAAAGAAAGACGGAACGAACGGTCTCAAGAATATGATGATATTTTCTTTCAGCAACACCATTCTGGTCATGAGTATAAGGGCAGGATTGCTAGAAGAGAGTGCCATGAGAGTGAAGAAGAGAACGCATTGTGGAAGAGATATATTCTCAAGCATAATCAGACCTAAAAGTCTAGATACGAGTCTGAAACTGGGTGTGAATCATAGTGGTAAAGACCTCATATATCTTTGGAACCTCAGATCGATGACGCAATAAATAAATCCAGGTAAAACAAGAATAATCATGAATAAAACTGATATAATACAAAAAATTACTATTTGACATGATATGAGAAGGGCCCCAGATATCATAATGAACTAGCTCGAATGGACTAGAGGACTGATGATTACTAGAATAGAATGGAGTAGCAGCGGATTTGGCTAGTTTGCAACCCTCACATACAGAAAGAGTAGAAAATGAAACACGGCCTAAATCAACAGACTGAATAAGATCTTTAAGTCGAGACTCAGAAACATGACCTAACCTTTTATGTCACAAGTCAGTATCAGAGGTGACAGTGCCACAGAAAACTGAAGGATGAGGTATAGGAAGATGAAGATACTCCACATAATATAGTCCACCAATCCTACGACCAACACCAATCCTCTGCCCTGAATGTGGATCCTACACAAAACACCCAGAAGAGGTAAAGGTAACGGTGAATCCAGAATCACACAATTGACTAATAGACACAAGATTCATGCAATGGTTAGGAGCATGCAAAACAAATGGTAATGAAAGGCGGCCAGTAGGATGAGATGTGATGGCGATCGATCCACACTGCGTGATGACTAAAGGAGAGCCATTAGCAGTATGAATCGATGGTAGGTGTGAGGGTGCAGGTGAGCATGAAGTGAGGATAGAACTATTAGATGTCATGTGATGTGAGTCACCTGAATTAAAAATCCAATAAGCAGAAGTACTCATAGTAGAAGACAAGGCAAAGGGAGTAGAAGGACCAGAAAGAGACTGTTGTAGAATCAAATGGTCTAGTCGCTGACTGATATGGTCAAGCTGATCCAAATGTCGCTGAATGGAATCAAGAGAAGTATCAGTTGCAGCTACAACAGGAGGAAGAGAATGTCCTTGACCGTTCGGTCTATGATGGTTCTTAGCAAGTATTCGTCTTTTAGGGCTATGGCATTTCGTAGTAGGAGCGGCCCCAAGAATGCACTCATAGATAAACGACGAAGTAAACTGACGAGACACCATAGAATGATTTTTTTTGGAAGATCAAAATGTAAAGAGTACGTAGAACATGAAAAATCAAGTAAAATGGACTCCTGGAACACCTTAATCAGACTTCCAGAGAGGAAGTTATGACCGATTTAATGATTTGAAGTCATGAGGAGGCGGCGGAGGGCGGCCGGAGGTGCCGGAGGGCTGTCTAAGGTGGTCGAGCGTCGAGTGTCGGGTCGGAACGCGGATGCGGAGAGCGGCTGGTGGTGGCAGAGGGATGCCAGAGGAGCTAAAAAGTGGCCGGAGGTGACGTGAGGGCGGACCCGAGTCGGGTGCCGGGCCGGGTTCATTGATCCGGGTTGGGTCCGGGTTGGATACTGACCCGGTTCCACGAATCCGGTCAGGTGCTGGATCGGGTCCGGGACGGGTGCTGGGCCAAGCGCAGACGGATTCTGGGCCAGGCGTGTCACGCCCCTGGGTGGCCGTCCCCGAGTCGTGGTAAATATATAATATCAGTTATCAATAATGAGATCAATAAAGACTCTATCAAGACATCCAAGGCGACAACGCAATTACAAAGATAGCTATCATATATATGTAATAATATAGCGGAAGCTAAACGACCAAGTCTGAAGTCCAAAAACACATAACAGACTAGACTACATAATCAATTGTCATGTGAGAGCCAAAATAAATCAAAAGACATCAACATACATATACTGTGCACAAGCACGAGTATTAAATATATACAAGGGAAGGGGGCATGCTGATGACCTCTCACTCGCAAGATCCAGAACACGGACGCTGCACCGCTGCTGATACTGCGCCTAAGGGAGCTCCTCCTTCGGATCCGACTCGGCAACAACTGGAGGAAACAACATGCGAATGGTACAATCCACGCAGCACAACTCATATTAATATTCAAGCAATTATGGTCCCAACAGATGGGAGTAACTACTTAAGCTGGTGGGTCGTGTAACAACCCAAGCCCACCACACCCTCACCCTCACAGGGTGACGTAGGACTATTGGGAGATAAGGTCGACTGGTCTATACCATTCATCATTCGGTATCCCTCTCCCGGGTAGCCTATACCTGGTAGCCTCCCATGACTGCTACCTCTTCCGTATGGGCACACCAATAGGCGTCATGAATACTGTCTGGAATCACCTCGCACGACAGCTACACTCCAGGCAGCTTCAACACGGAGCCAACGAAGGGGAGAACACTCGACACTTGCGGATACGATCCTCATGGATCAGTCATAGAAATTAAGAAGGCAACGAATTCTCATGAATTCCCTCCAGTACGCATAACTCAGATGCGGAAAAAACATGTTATTCGTAGTGTCAATTGCCATGGTATGACTCCATAAGTGGTCATACACTTGCCTAAACTCATTAGGCAATATTCATGGCTTTATTTAAGTATAAATATAATATACAACATATAATTAATTACGCAAGGAATTAATCATGTAAGTATTTAAATAATATAACAACAAAGTTATAATATCATCTAAGTCATGCTTATACTTATACATCCTCATTTCGGTTTAGTTAAATTAAACTAGATGGGAACATGTATGGATCAAGGCTATGCTAACATGGGACATGATACCTAGGCATGCATGGGCTCCTATACTTGATACATGAATGTATAATCCTAGTATACAATGTCTAACATGGCATGGGTACATCATAGCAAGATAGGCATTAACATATATATATTTATTCAAACAAGTTAATATGCAGTTATGGTGCCCCAGGGTAGGACAATGCACGTCAACGTGCATCGAACGCCTCCCAACTGGGTTGGATCGACCCACTCACTGCAACCCAGATCGTTGCGTGACCATTTGCCAATATCTGAAAGACAAGGGCATCCAAATTGGTGAGTACAACTACATAAAAACACTTAGAATTAACTAGAAATACAAAAGATTCACACACATATAACTAGAAATACAAAAGATTCACACACATATAACTAGAAATACAAAAGATTCACACCCATACGGGCTCGCACGTATGCAAGTACACACGTACACATGCATATCGAGTGCCCCGACACCTATCCAAGCCCTCGGACAACTACACGCATGGCCCCGCACGCATACGCACGCTAGCGCCCTGCCATGCCCCATGCCACGCGCCCAGATGTCCAGCCGCGCCCGCGTGCACTCGTGTGCACGGTCCGCGCACACTGTGCGCCAGCCTACACCCCATGCGCACGCTCGCGCGCGCCCGTGCGTACACACCCGCCAGCGCCCCTCTACGCCCACGTCTGCGTGCGCAAGCACGCGGGACAGACCCGCGCGCGTCCCCAGGAGCCCTAGACCCCTCCCCCATCCTCCTCACACACCCCAACCTATAAACCTAGCATGCATGACTCCCTAACAACCCTTAATACATGAAAAACCAAAGAAAAGAAGGGGGAGAGCTCGCCAAGGGAGGGGGAATGAAAGGGGAAGATTCGGGGGCCTTCGATGCACCCGCAACCACCTCAACCACCACCACCACTACCACCACCTCCTCAACCTCTCCTTAGCCTTCTTTGGCTGAAAAACAGGGGGGTGAAGACCTGAGAGGGAGCTTGAGAGAAGAATCAACAACAACAACAACTACATGCACACACACACCTTTTGTGCTTCTCTTGTTATTGTTATTGTTGTTCTTCTTCTTCTTCTTCTTCTTCTTGTGCTTCCTCTTTTCCTTCTTTTGCTTCTCAAATCAACAAAGGGGGCCAAAGAGAGAGTGAAGAAGAGAGGGACGTGTGAGAGAGAGAGGAAGAGAGAGTGAGAGTCAAAACTCACATTTCGGGGGTTAATGCAATGGAAAAGGGGGGGGGTATACTTAACCTAAACCCACCCTCTAACATTAAAAATAACCAAGGGTTTGTTTAACCATTAAACAAATGGTGGTGAGGTTACCAAAGGTCACCACATTCACCAAAATATCCAAACATTATGCCTCCAACGAACCCAGTAACGACTAAAACCTGGATACGGTTTGAAACTGCATAATTCTCAAAACATTATAGGAATTCGATGACATTTTTATGGGTGGTACAAAATAGTACCAAGACCCACAATATGCAGTTAGATTTTCAGTCGGAGTACTCGAACTCACGCAAATAAAAGTCCAAAATTTTAGCAGCTCCGATCGAAAAAAGAAAATTGTCAGAAATGACCCAAATGTAACCAATAGACTATAAGTGACACATATATAATAGAGCGGGTCGTGCGTGGATGGACACTGGGTCGGGCGCGCGAGACGATCTGGACAAGTTGGCACAAGCTGTCCCAGCAGATCCTGAGAAATTCGGGCAGGATCAGCGGAGCGGTGCCCGGGCAGAATTGTCTCAGACGAGGCAAATCCTGGGAAATCCGGGCAGGGCACGGCGCAGCATGGCGCGTGGTAAGGGACGACGTAGCATGGCGCGCGGAAGGGCAGTGCTCGGCAAGGCATGCCCACCAGGGTCCACGCTCGGGGGCAGGGCGCAGCTGGGCACCTGGCAAGGCAGGGCAGGGCGCTCGACTGGACGTGGTAGGGCATCTAGCAGGGCAGGGCAGGGCGCGCGGCTAGGCGTGGCAGGGCGCGAGCGGGCACCTGGCAGGGCAGGGCGGCGCGAGCAGCGGCAGGGTGGCGCGCAGCGGCAGTGGCAGGGCAGGGCGCTCGGCTAGGTGTGGCAGGGTGGCGCGCAGCGGCAGTGGCATGACGGCGATGACGATGATGACGACGACGACGATAACGGATGACGGCGACGACAACAGCGACGATGAAGAATTCCAAAAAAAAAATTAGGGTTTTTGTGGTGGAGGCTGTGATACCATGTTAGAATCAGATAATGAAATAATGACACTTATCAAAAAAGTTATAATCTATAATATATAAGTATAATATATAATTTGTAAATGTAAGATGCAACAAATATGCCCTAAGTCAGTCCCATGATAAGTTGTCTGATCTGCCATGGACATTTTCTTTGTGAAAGATAAAGAATAAATGGAGGAGACTCAAAATCTCATATAATATAAAGCATAGTTGGGGAGATGAGAAGGAAACGAGTTGTGTGATCCATAAATATCTATAGTGCATTGGAAACAATTATTAGAATATGAAAATCTCGAAAAGTGACTAACTGGGTTCGGGTCGTCAAGATCCATCCGCTCCACTTTTCCCGACGGTTTTCTTGGTGTCGTCGGTGCTCCTTCTCCTTGAACGTCGTTGGACATGGGGTTGAGGGTAACCTGCGGAAGACCCTCCGATGCTCAAGGTAGTAGAATGCACAATTAGGGTTGTTGTAAAAAGAATTTCACATACCTCCACAGGGAGAACTCATCATCTCCTATTTATAGTGTCTTCAGTCAAACCCTAGAATCTTCTGGGGATCCTTCTCTCATCGGACGGATGGAATGGAATCTCATATTCTAGGGGATCAATTATGTGTTATTGTTGGGACTTGCAGGATCTGAAGTCATTATCCCTTTATAAATACACACAATTTGCTGGGATTTTGTGGATCAGTTCGTGATTAATTCCAATTTCCAGGATATATCATTGTGATCTTATTTGATCAGTTTTATGATAGCTCCAAATTTAATATATCTGTGTGTATTTAGAGAATCAACAATTGATAATCCCTTATTCAAAAATTAAGTTCTGGATTTCTGAAAATGTATAAGAGTGTTCAAAGAATGTGGTTAATAATTTATGGTTTTAATGTATAACATTAATGTTTAGCGTTTTGTTGTTGCTATGTTTATAAGTTGTTTCAATGTTTGAATGCTTTAATATTTGTATGTTTATGTGTTGTTTCAATGTTTGAATGTGTGGGTTAATTTTTCAATGTTTCGGTTAATGCTTCAAAGTGACTTAATAAATTTCAATATTCAGCTCTTTTGTTTAAGGTTTCACTGTTTGAATCGCTGAAAAAAATAAAGAATGAGATTAGTTTGCTAGTATCGACACTGACATTGTCGATATATAGCTAATCCATTGACAGATAAACTGTCGACACACCCAGAAAATATCAGCAATGCATCTATCATGTGTAATGACATTGACAGTGTTAATCATCATATATCATATCAACAATTGAACAGTCGACACCCAATTAAGTGATTGATTTCATTGATTGGTCCTTCGACAATGTTACCGTCGACATAAATACATATACTCGACAAACCTAGCGTCAACAACAATTTAAAAGGCTAGGGGTTTTTGTATTCCGTTCAACACAAGGAGTATCGATTGTCCTACGATATCGCGACGATAGTAGTGTCGAACAAGTTGTAGAGGCTATGTATACGGATTGACTTCAGTGACCACTTCGACATAGGGTTGTCGATAGGTCTACGATATTTCGACCGAGATAGTGTCGAACAGGTTGATATGATAGAGGTGTGAATGAAATCCGAATATAAATGAGAGGGGTGTGCACCTGAAAGAGAGGGGTGCAATTAGAGGCACCCAACTTTCTTTCTCCCACCTTTATGTCTTGTACCTTCCTTCGGTAAAGAAATGGTTGCTCTTACACTTTCTATTCAGATGTAATTGTTTTTTAACCAAGTTTTTATAGTCTTTGAAATTTCTCTAAGGCTACATATTTTCTTTTTATGATGAATAGTGTCATACCTTGAATAGTCATCAATAATTATGACTAAATATTTAATTCCCTCTGTGTTTTTACATTTAAAGGTCCACCACATACATCAGAATGAAGAATAGATAATAATTCATTTGACCTTTATCACAAATCATTATTTGACTTTATTTTTATTTTATCAATATTTATGTGTCCTAATCTTAAATGTCAAATATAAGAATCATCAACAGACAAACAGACATCAACATAAAAATGAGAATCAATACAAGAAGAGGAAGAAGCATATTTATTTTCTAAGTGAGGTATAATCTCTTTAGATGATGTATATACCTCGATGAATTTTTTTTACATTTGCATGTTAAAAATATGCTCATTTAATTTAAATGGAGTGATATACATTTTTCATCAAAATATATACATCACTAGACGATGTTTACTATTTAAAAAATAAATAAAACATGCGAGGACTGTTCGTAGGACTGTTTGCACCACTGTCTCGAGCATTTTCTTAAAAAATAATAGACATATTACTATCCATAAAAAACAAATTTCTCTTTACCATTAATTTATATTTCTCTTTAAAATTAGGGGTAGTTCAGTCCTTTCATGATCTGAATTGAGGTAAACAATTGAGGTAAACATCTGCCGACTATGTTTTTTGAATTTTTAGGGACATGAATGTTTGCTAATTTTAACATGGACTTACAGAAGAATACCAATGATAAACTTACGAAAAAATACCCATGTTTATCATAATCGTGGATATATTTAACCCATTATTTTATTACCAGTGAAAGTGAAAGTGAAAGTGAAAGCAGGAAGTTTCACTTTAGTTAGTATCATATTATATATATTCGATAACATGGAATATAAAATAGAATAAACAAAGACCCACCTAACGCCATAATTGATTGGAAGAATGTGAGCGTCGTTTTATTAATCCATTTACAGAGCATCATCAATAATGCTGAAGGCATAAACATAGACCCACCGGACGTGACAATAATAAATTATTAAATGGGGTTCGTCCGAATTGAATCAACTGTTTAATACCAGACTCTACTGAAGACGTATAAGATTGACATATATGTTGTATGCAGGCTTATGTATATGTACAGAGGCCTGGGCCTTTGTCGGTTTGATGTTACGAGACAGGGCCGGTCGTGATATTAGTGAATTTAGATGAGGACCTAAACCAATCTATAGAATGGGAGTCCCAATACATTTGCATTAAAAAAAATTGAATGTAAAAAATTGTTTTCTATAAGATTAAAATAAAAATATCCAATAAAAAATGAATAATAATAAACTTGAAAAACTTATGTTCCAAAAAAATAAAAAATAAACAAAGACAAAACAACAAAAGTTAAAGCACAAAGTGGAGAACTAGCTTTTTTTTTCTCTATAGAGCGTATGCAAAGAGGAAAACATTTTTTTTTTCTTCAGAAAAACAATAAAAAATCCTAAATCAAGTGATTTTTTTTGTTAAAAAATCATTTTTTATAAACAAATAAATATATCTTATAAAATAGAAATAAAAAATATGGATAAGATTTTAAGTTAAAAAATAAAATTAAATTAAGTAAATGAATGGATACGTTTAAGTTTAAAAAACTTTAATTTTATATCAAAATGTTTAATATAAAAATTAAAAAAAATATATCCCAAATTTTAAGGTCCTTTTTAGGGGCTTCGGATCGTCTGTGGTGTTACTATATGGTTCTCCCTGTAGAACTCACTAAGACTTCGTCACGTGTAAAGTAACACAAACGGGCCATCACCCCCAAATCACCAACTCGTTCATTTTTTCAAAAAGATCCCATAACAAATAATATTTTCAAAATACTCCTCCACTCACCTACCAAAAAAGGGTCCGTCTAGCCCCACCCACCGATTTTCTTACCCCACCAATCAATAAAAAAAAAAAAATCGGTGTTTTGCTATCCCCACCGATCCGACTAGTTCGACCGGATTTGGTCGCCATTTCAGGTTTCGCACGACCGAATCTGGTCGAACAGGATTTGTAATAAAGTGTATAATTTTTTTTCTTGAAAACATAATCTCACGACGTGTATCCTCATTGAATCTTTCATATCACTCCAAGTCTGAGTTGTAATGTAGGGAGAATAAATCATTATTCTTAAATGTAGAATATAAGAACAATTTTTTTTACATAAGTTATAGACAAATTTCAAAAGCCAAATATAAAATGTGTTTGGATCAACTGGTACGTTTTTTGTTTTCAAACAAAAATTCATCTTAACTACGAATTCAAACGAAGCTTAAAAATGATATATATTTGTCTAATAAGATATTTTTCTATAAAAATTTGAATTAATTGAAAGTATATCTACTTACATTTTTTTTAATCCCTTAGTTGTTGTTTGGATGAAAGAATAAATGTAGAATATGATGGATAAATCCAAAAATTTATTTGTTTACAAAAAATAAGTAGATATAATTCTGAATCCTGTTCGACCCATTCCGGTCGCCCAAAACCTCAAATGACGACCCATTACGGTCGCCCAAAACTTGAAATGGCGACCGAATTCGTTTGAACTGAATCGGTGGGAACAGCCAAACACCGTTTTTTTTTTTTTTTTTTTTTTGATCGGTGGGATTGAAAAATTGTTTGGTGGGGATAGACGGGCCCACCAGAAAAATCGTCCATCATCCCAAAGTCCCAAACTTCCTTGTCTTTCCAAAAGAACCCCAAAAAACTAATATTTCTAAAATGCTCCCCCCACTCCCCACACAACCTGACAACCACACCAAAACAGCCCAGCCTAAATTTTATTTTAATTATTTTTTTAGTACCTGTAAACTTTATTATTCTAGTGTTCAATCTCTCATTTCTTCATATTTATATTAAAGTCTCCAACTTCAAACATTTTTTTTGTTATTAGTCCCACGTCAAACGTCCGTCTAAATATAAATCAAATATAAATCTATATAATTTTTTTATATTTGATTTATATTTTTTTATCTGTTTAGTTGAATTTACATCTTCTGTGTTAGTTTTTTCAAAATCTCTCTTTTCTATCTTATTTGAACTACAAATTAGACCAATACATTATACTTATTTTGTATGATTTTAAACTTTTATTTTTTTAGAGACTAAAAATAAAAATGCATTTAAAGTTGAGTACTTAAAATAAAATATAAAGAAGGGAAAAACTAATTACTAAATTAAATAACATAGTTTACAGGGATCTAAAAATAAAAATGATATTTTACAAACTAACGATATATGGATGAATATTTGATGAATGGACTAAAAACGAAATAGGCGATTGATATTGAGGATTTAAATAGAAATACAAAAGATGGAATCGATCTAGATATGTTGGCATAGATTTAAACCGAAAAATCCTTTTATTTACTTGATAACAATTGCATTATGTATAAAAAAAATTGTACAAATTTAACATGGGACAAAGCTTCAGAATTTTATATTAAAACTTATAATAGCATATTATATATTAAAACATACATTTAAAAATAAAAATTTCAAATAAGTAGTTTTCCTTTTATGAGAGGCAAAAGAAGAAGAAAAATTTCGTGGAAAGTTGTTGGTTCCAAATTTTGTATGATATTTTTTTTATAGGATCAAATGTTTTGGGATGTGGTGGAGTGTATTTTAAAAATAAATTTTTTTGTAAGGGGTATTTTGAAAAAGATCCCATTGCTTTGGGGTGACGTGTGAGTGAGAAAAAACATTCACCATTTCCATTATACATGGCCAATTTCTATTAGATGCTACATGAGCGACCCTGTAATACAACACAGGTCTGTGTTTGATGGCTTCGGATCGTCATCTCACAATGATACAGTAAAAAAGATAGAAAAGATGTACAAATAAAATAGAAAAGAAGTTCAAATACAACACCAAAAGTGGACAACAAAGTTTTAAACCATACAAAATAAGTATAATGTATTGGTCTAATTTGCAATTCAAATAAGATAGAAAAGAGAGATTTTGATAAAACTAACACAGAAGATGTAAATTCAACTAAACAGAAAAAAAATATATAAATCAAATATAAAAAAATTATATAGATTTATATTTGATTTATATTTAGACGGACGTTTGACGTGGGACTAATAACAAAAAAAATGTTTGAAGTTGGGGACTTTAATATAAATATGAAGAAATGAGAGATTGAACATTAGAATAATAAAGTTTACAGGGACTAAAAAATTAATTAAAATAAAATTTAGGCTCGGCTGTTTTGGTGTGATTGTCAGGCTGTGTGGGTGAGTGGGGGAGCATTTTAGAAATATTAGTTTTTTGGGGTTCTTTTGGAAAGATAAGGAAGTTTGGGACTTTAGGACGATGAACGATTTTTTTGGTAGGTGAGTGGAGGAGTATTTTGAAAATATTATTTGTTTTGGGATCCTTTTGAAAAAATGAACAAGTTGGTGATTTGGGGTGATGGCCCGTTTGTGTTACTTTACACGTGGTGAAGTCTTGGTGGGTGCTACAAGGAGAACCCTGTAGTAACACCACAGACGAGCCGAAGCCCTTTTTGGGGAGGGGGCCTTCACAGTTGTCTTGGTGGCCCCAGACTAGAGATATTGTTAATGTCCTAACCCCTTCAGGTGGTGGAGTTGCAGATCATGGATGGAAGCAAGTTTGGAAACTCCCTGTTTTGCCGAAAGCTGAAGCTATATATGTGGAAGGTGTTGTGGACGGTTGCCAACTCGGGTATACCTGGATTCAATGGGAATATACATGTGCCCCATGTGTGAAATGGCTTTGGAGACTGTTTTTCATCTATTTGCAGATTGTCAATTGCAGCGGATTGTTGGAAACAAATTCCTTCATCTTGTTCTCCTCCTATGCCTATCTGGCAGGAATCGGGTTGGAATCACCTTTTGCATCCTGAATTGTGGAGAAACGTACGGCAGTCGAAAAGTGGTGAATCAGATAATATTTGTGGCTATGTTATGGTCGATATGGAAGGCAGGTAATAGGAAAGCTTTTAAAGGAATTTTGGATGATCATTGAATCATTGCAGGGAAGGCTTTAAGCTTGGCAGATGAATGTTGTCGATTAATTTGGCATGTGGATTCTCCCCAACTGACTCATGTTCAGCATATTCAGATATGTCAGCATAATCAATATGCGGAAGTGAGAAGATATTCTGATTCAGGGAGCAACGTTACTTATGTTATAACTGATGGAAGCATTGATCCCTATTCTAAAGCCGCAGGAGTGGGATATGTTATTGTTCAGGATCAACCGTTCTCAGTAGTTGGGGCTGGATGCCTCAGTTGCCTGTGGGCTTCCCCGATGAGTGCTGAACGAGAGGCTATCTGACAGGGAATATAGTTTGCGCGTCAAAGGGTAGGGGCATGTTCAAGCCCCTAATCCCTCATATGATGTGGAACATAAGGCAAGAATAAGGAAGAATACACGAGAATAATTAAAAAAAGTTTGTTTTTTTTTTATTGAAAAAACCCCGATTGTTATGTCTTGATAAACTAGGATAAGACATGATAAATATTCTAAGGAAATGTTGGAATTGTTTATCAGGGCTTATCTATGCCAATAGATAAAAAATACTTTTATCTGTCATTTTAAAAAATTTATCTCACATAACACTACAAGCAATAAAAAGATGGATTGAATAAGCATTTTCTTGTTTAAACCATCATCTAAACACATAAAATTCTCTCTTCCTTTTTTTAAAAAACTTTTTATTCACATGCTTCAGTCGAACATAATAAATAAAGAACAAAAATAAAAATCGATACAAAACTCTATATGAGTCTCAGGAACATTTTCTATATTACGTGCAGGTTGACAACATCCTCTAAACACACACAAATCTCTTTTTCTTTCTTTTTTCTTTTTTTCCTTTTTTTTCTCTTTTTGCACAATACATAAATAACAAATATACAAATCAACACAAAACATTATAAGACAAATAAGAATAATAGTTTTTCATCACTTCATGACTTCACATTTGATAGATGTATCATCAATTCACCTACAAAATATAATAGTACAACTTCATTAACTTTATTTAGTTGGTCATCTTTTGTCAAAAGTCACAGAATAATTCAAGAAGAGAACTGAATTACATTGATTTCAGAGTAATCAAATCACTCACCTTAATAATTGTAGCATGAGAAGGAGCAATATAAGACAAAGGGATTTTTTATTTTTAAGTCACCATAAACCATAGGATTTAGTGATCGATCCCTCACTTCTTCATATTTTAGTTCAAGTCCCCAAATTTAAATGTTATATTCCCTTTTAAAGCAAATCAAATAATTTAGAGATATGTCCCTCCCAGGGAACAAAAAGGAATATATCCTTTAAATCTGGGGACTTAAACCAAAATATGAAGAGGTGAGAGATCGATCACTAAATCCTATGGTTTATGGGGACTTAAAAATAAAAAATCCTATGACAAATTATACCTCAATCTTTAATAAGAGGATGAATAAATGACAATTAAAGGGGCAAAAGTAGAATAAACAAGAAATATTACAGTAAATTCAGAGATTATCAAATTGAATAATCTGTACATTTATTATCAACTATACAAGTCTTGGACTCCCTTTTCTTATGCAACTTTTCATATATTTACTAAAATTTCATTCATATTTTCGGCTACATTAAGTTATATATGTTTTACAATTAAAAATACAACAATAAAACAGTTTTACATGTAAATGAATTACTCTTGTTAAATACCACAATTTTATTTTTCATTTTCTGTATTAGATAGTTCCACAAACATATATAATTTTCTGTACTAAAGCAACAAATGAAACTAGATAACATCAAACATCACAAAGAATGCTTCACTTGCATGTTCCCCATAAGACCAAATGGAGGTATGGTATTTTAAAGTAGGCCTTAATTAATCCAGACATTACTCAACTCAATGAATCTAAAATGATATTAAAAAGTAAATAAAACTTGAACAAAAGTGGAGGTAAAATGAAGAAAATATGATAAAGTGTTCTCTACATCCCTTGTTTGTTAGCTTGCTAGATTAATGAAGTTGAAGGCCAAAGCTATCAATATAATCAGTCCTTAAACATGAATCCTTTACTCTGTTAATATGAAGTTGAAGGCCAAAGCTTCGATCAATCCTTAAACATGAATCCTCAACTCTGTTAATATGAAGCTAATGAGCTAAAACCTCTTTTTAATCCATGAACAAGCATGATTTCTTCTAATTGTTTCTTCTTATTATATATGAGGTTTTTGACATAATCAAACCATTCATGCCTATTGTCAAATGCAGTAAGTATTCATTATTGATATACATCAAAATAAACACACAGATTTTCTATATTACAGGCAGGTTGAAAAAAAAACAATAGCATAACAATATTAAACAACATAACGATAATGAAGAACTGAGACAGAAAAAATAAAGGCCAAATAAATAAACTTAATGCTCCAATTAAAAGATCTACGAAGTTTGAATAATTGATATCACCAGAAAGGTATTATTGAACTCACAAGTAGAACATAACAAATAGAAAATCAATGCAAATCCCAAATTCAAAATCAAATATATGCAAATAAATGTAGACCAAGTAATCAGTAAATGTATCATCCTAGAAGCAACAACAACGTAATAGTAAGTGCCACGAAAATTCAAGTAACAAAAAGATAAGATAAATAATTTATTACCGCAATCAAAAGGTCATCTTGTAGATCTTCTTCTTGTTCACCACCACCATGATGATTGTTGATACCATTCTCTAAACTCTCTCTCTCTCTCTCTCTCTCTCTCTCTCTGTTAATTTTCAATTTTTTTATAGTCATATCACTCACACAATACATAAAATATAAAAATACAAATCAATACAAAACTCTAGAAGAGTCTTAGATACATTTTCTTGTTGACAACATCCTCTAAACAACACATAAATCTCTCCTTTTTTTTCTTTTTTTTTCTTTTTCCATTTTTTTCTCCTTTTTTTCTTTTTTCCTTTTTTTTTCTTTTTCTTTTTGCACAATACTAAATAATAAAGATACAACACAAAACTTTAAAGAGTTCTATACATTACAAGACAAATAAGAATAATAGTTTTTCATCTCTTCATGATTTCACATTTGATAGATGTGTCATCAATTCACCTACAAAATAGAATAGTATAACTTCATTTAGTTGGCCATCTTTTTTCAAATGCACAAAATATTTCAAGAAGAGAACTGAATTACATTGATTTCACACAATAGGAATAATCAAATCATTCTACTTAATGTTTGTAGCATGTGAGGGGCCACAGATATGGAGATATTTAGCAACAATAGAATGAGCAATATATAGCAAATTATACCTCAATCTTTAAGAGGATGAATTAATGACAATTATAGGGGAAAAAGAAGCATAAACAATAAATATTATATTAAATTCAGAGATTTTCAAATTGAACAATCTGTACATTCATCATGAACTATACAAGTCGTGGACATGTTCCCCATGAAACCATTTGGAGGTCTGGTATTTTAAAGGGGGCCTTAATTAATCCAAACATTACTCAACTCAATGAATCTAAAGTGATATTAAAAAGTAATTAAATAATTAAAACTTGAACAAAAATGGTGGCCAAATAAAGAAAATATGACAAGTGCTCTCTAGATCCCTCTCGCACTTTATTTGGTATGCATGCTAGATTAATGAAGTTGAAGGCCAAATATATCAATTAGTCCTTAAACATGAATCCTCAACTTTGTTAATACGAAGCCAATGAGCTAAAACCTCTTTTTAATTCATGAACAAGTTCTAATTAATTGTGTATGAGGCTTTTGATATAATCAAATCATTCATGCCAATTGTCATATTGAGTAAGTATTCATTATTGATATACATTAAAATACACACAGATTTCTATATTACAGGCAGGTTGAAAAGCAACAATAGCAAACAACATTAAGCAACAGAACAATAATGAAGAACTGTGATAGAGAAAATAAAGGCCAAATATATAAACAAAATGCCCCCAATTAAAAGATCTACAAAGTTTGAATAATTGATATTACCAGAATGGTATTACTGAACTCACAAGTAGAGCATAACAAATTTTAAAGCAATGCAATCCCTAATTCAAAATCAAATATATGCAGATGAAGGTAGATGAAGTAATAAGTAAATGTATCATCCTAAAAGCAACAACAATGTATCATCCTAAAAGTCCTTAAACATGATCCTTAACTCTGTCAATATGAAGTTGAAGGCGAAAGCTATCAACCAGTCCTTAAACACGAATCCTCAACTCTATTAATATGAAGCTAATGACCTAAAACCTCTTTTTAATCCATGAACAAGCATGATTCCATCTAATTGTTTCTTCTTATTGTATATGAGGCTTTTGACATAATCAAATCATCCATGCCGATTGTCATATGCAGTAAGTATTCATTATTGATATACGTCAAAATGAACACGTAGATTTCTATATTACAGGCATGTTGAAAAGCAACAATAGCATAACAACATTAAACAACTGAACAATAATGAAGAACTGAGACAGAGAAAATAAAGACCAAATAAATAAACTTAAGGGAAATTTTTGAAAATAACCCCCTATAAAAAAAGAATTTTACTTTGAACCCCAGAGTCAGTTTATTTGCAAAACTGACCCTGAGACTGTTTTGACCCCGATCAGTGCGCCACATTGAACCGAGAATTTCAACATAACAAAATTAAACAGAGAATTCCACCAATATTTTAGTAGTTACAAAGAACCTAGATAAAGAAAATAAAGAGGCCTAATACCCGTAACCAAAAGATTATTAATTTGAAAAGATTTTTTTCCAAGAGAAGAATAAATATCAGAAGCTAGATTGTTATCAGAAAGATATTACTTAACTCAAAAGCTGAACCTAACAAACATAGATAGATAATTGATGCAAATAATTTGACATCAAATAAATGATGAGGAAGTTAGACAGAGTGAACTGGAAACCATTTTGTCCTAGCATCACCAACATATAACAGTAGAAAACAGAGAGTGTCACCATAATTTATAAGTAATAAAAAGAACTAATAGATAATTTATTACCGCAATCAAATACCGTCATAATGTCTTAAACGGGGAATGAAACGGGTCTTGCTTTTTTCGTCGTCCCACATCAACCCTTCCAACCATTCCTTTTCTCCCATTACCACTTCCAGGTTGAGTGAACTTTGGGATCCCAGAGGGAGTCTTGTCAGGCATGGACAATCATACACGTGGACTATCAAAAGTGAGGGCAAAAGTAGGATCGGGGCGACTACCTCTCCTGCTCCAACAACAGAGCAAAAACTTGTAAGATTTGGTAGCTTTACCAGCTGAATTGTATGCAACCGAGGAAATAATGTTCTTAAACTCATAGTATCCTCTCCTTTCTCAGCCTCCCCTTCTTCCCCTCTCACAATAACCTCCATGTATTCACATTCTTGTATCCAAAGACCGCCCAGTTGTACGAGGCTCTGAGCAAGCCGCAACGGAAAGAGAAAAACTCCTGAACAGTGCTGAATCTCCAACATCTGGAGGTTGCAGAAAATGCGGGAGGATGGTGAAATGCATTTGCTGAAAGAGGTAGCTGCTGATGATGCCTCCTCCACCACCACCACGTCATAGGGAATCAGTCCCTCCATCATTTTGCAATCCTTAACTGAAAGCAACAGAAGGGATTCAAGCGTCTGAGCCAAATTGAGTGACAAGGCATATCTCAATTTATTGCATCCGAATATTCTGAGATCTATAAGGTTGGAGAGACTTCCCAATGGAGGCGCGAAATTCCCCTTCCATATGCTCATCAACTGAGGTAAATGTTAGGACTTTTCGGATCTTGGGATGCAATCAATCAAAGGAAAAACAAACAAATCGAAATCAAAGACACAAAATTTACGTGGTTCGGCAATGCTTGCCTACGTTCACGGAGCACACCAGAGATCAATCCACTATTTCTGAGAAGTCAAATACACCGTAGATGAAAACCCTAGAACCTAATGAAAAAGATGAGATGTCCTTTTATACTGACATCTCATTAAGGGTAAAAAAGTCAATACACGAAAGACACCCCAAAAAATTGGAGCTCAACCCCCGTACGCCCCTGCGTAGCGCCAACAATCCTCTGCGCACATCATCAGGCTCCACAATATATAACAGTAAATTACTGAGAGTCATATATCTCAACCTCGGAAGCAATGCTCTGCTGGCCGAACAAGTGCTGAATACCTCTCTCATAGAGTCATGACGTGAGATATCAAGTTTTTCAAGGCTATCATTGGACATCAAAAGAATTTGATGAATATTTAGTTTAGTGCAATCATCAACTTCAAGGACCTCCAATTCCTCCAGGGAGCCATTAGGAAGTTCTTGACTGCTGCATATACCTATCAATTTCTCCATGTTTTTTAAATGCAATTCTTTCAGACGAGGGAGTATAATGCAGGGGATGCTCGATCTGTTTTGATCAATAACGATGAATTCCATTTCATTGCACTTCTCTAATGTCAGAATCTTCATACACTGCAAACCACCGCCACCCGTGGCATCCAACTGAGGGCAGCTGGAGTCCACTAGCTCCAATTCTTCTGTTTAACGCAACAACATATTGACCCAACCCGGGAGACCCAAGTTTGGCAAATTGACCCGTAGAGATAATACTATCTTTTGAGAAGTCCAATAATGCATACTGATTGGGCCGACTACGATAGCAAATCTTTCTAGTTTTATGAAGACCTTGTCTAGCATGTCTTCCCAAGATTTGTCCACTTCGATTGACAGTATTTTCAATTTTATCAATGACTGGATTTCATGTAAAGGAGCATTTATTCCAGTTTCCTCTCCCCCAACTTCCCATGCACTGAAACTATTTACCACGTGGAGTTCTTCCAACTGGCACAGGTTTGATATCACTTTTGGCGGTATTCTCAGTTCTTCAATATCTCTCAAATCTAAATACTTCAAACCAGTAAATTTACCAACAACCTCTGACAACTCAGTCAAACGAGTACTTCTTAAGCTAAGCACCTGAAGTTTATTTTGGCTCCCAAGCGCTGATATATCTTCTAGATTTACACATCCATCTAGAAGGATCACCTGTAGATTTGTGAGGTAACTCATGGATGCAGGAAGCGATGATATGGAGGTACAGCTGAGATCCAACACTCTGAGTGATGTCATCTTCTCAAAAAAATTATCAGGAATCTTCTTCAATTTTGAATTCGATTGTAACAACAAAGTTTGGACGTACGAGCACTCGGGAGGTTTCTGTGGAAGGGTACAAATGTTGTTATTCATAATAGAAAGCCTCTTACATTCTTTCGCACATCTGTCCCCATTTGGCTCATTTTGACAAGATTTTGAAGGACAACCTTCACTTAATCCGATGTATATAGCGACATCTCTAATGACGTCATGCATTTTCACCGTTTCTTCTTCTTCTCCTTCCTCCAATAATAAGCAGGATGTCTTTAGTTTATCAACCAAAAACAATACTCTATTTTTTTATTCTTGAAGTGTGTTGACACTTTGCAAAAAACCCTCCCCCATTGCATACCAAGTCAACAGTTCAACGGAAATTTCATAATCTTCCGGAAACAGACTGCACAATAAGAGGCATGATTTGGCTTCTGTACTTAAATAATCATAACTCAATTTAAGTTGCACAAACACATCTTTCAATTCAGGAATATTATCAGGAATAGATGCCCTCAGTTGAACCAGCGCAGCCTCCCATATGGGAAATTTTTTTTTTATCAGTGCCCTTCCAACTGTCGCTATGGCCAATGGCAATCCTTTGCATTCATCGGCGACCTCCCTTGCCACACCACACAAATTTCTGGAATCAGTGGAGGATTCAACCACCTTAGAGTAACCTTTGAACATCTTCCACGAATCTTCTGGTGACAAGACTCCCAACTGAATAATTTCTTCGCTTCCCATGGATTCGAAAATATCTACGTTGCGTGATGTCAGGATGATCTTGCAGCGGTCAAGGGAGCGGTCAGGGGGAATCCCGATATCTGATAAGTTCAAACGCTTCCAAATATCGTCCAATATTATAAGAACCTGGCCCACTTGTTTTATAAGACTGAAAAGCTTCTCTGATGATACGCTGTATTGCTTGACATTGAATTCCACCAATTGCTCTGCCATCTTTTCACGTATGGTATCCAGGTTTGGATTTTGAGAAATTGTCACCATGATAGCCTTTTTGAACATCTTCTGTTCCAATGCTCGCCGCTTGATCTCTTTTGCTAGAGTAGTCTTACCAACACCACCCATTCCATACAAACCGATTTTGTGGACTCCATCATTCTGCAATGCATCCATAACCTTCTGCAATGCTAAATCTGTGGACCGATAAACCTTAAAATCCTCATTGAACAATGATTGGATGACTTGGGTAGACATAGGCTGTGATATAATATCAAGCTTCTCCTGCAAGAGCTCATCAATCAAGGCTTTCTTCTCTACTGCTTCCTTGCCCAGGCTATGACGTAAGCCCATGTCAGAGAACCAAGTGAAGCAATGCTGGTGTTCTCCAACTTTATCAGCCATTCTTTGTGCATCATCATTGACTTTTTTTACTTTTTCCAACCAGTCCAACAGTTCTTCTAATGGTTCACTCCCGATTTCATTGGCCATTTTTTCACGGACCTTCTTCTTTCGATCCAACTTCTTGACATGGAAATCCAGATCATTGACATATCTCTCACAACAAATGAAGTAGCTCGCATGGAGTTTTATGGGCTCCCATAACATCTTCCCAGCTCCTTTTGCAATATCCATGATACAAGGCCACATGATGTCCTTCGTCCAGCAGATATGGTACACTGTGTCATGGAATAGAGAGTGAAATTAGTATTGGATAACAATGATAGATTTAAAATAAGAGTATCTTATCAGAAAGGTTGGTATTAAATATGTAAAGTCCACTAGTAACTAGATGTTGTTAAATTACATGTGTATAATATTATTATTGTGTTACACGTGTATTACTGTGTTACGCGTGTATTAGGTCTTGTATCATTATATAAAAGGTTTTGTCCTTCTCTTAATGAATCAGGTCATATTATTTTTTTTTCAAAAGTCTAACATGGTATCAGAGCCAGGTTAAGACCTCAAATAATTTTTTTTTCGGTCTTTGTTGAGATTTGATGTTTGTTACATTGCGCCGTTGTTCGCGACGTCGTCGTCATCGTCATCATCGTCATCATCGTCCGTGCGTCCGTGCTCGTCCGTGCGTCCGTGCTCGTCCGAGCGGCAGCCCGGCAGCAGATCCACCTGGCAGATCCCGCCCCAGCGTGCCTGGCAAATCCCGCCCGAGCATGCCCCAGCGTGCCCCAACGTGCCCGACAGATCCAGTGATTCCGCGCACCCGTGCCCGGCAGATCCCGGGAATCACACGCGTGAGATCCCGGCAGATCCCAGCCGATCCGGGTCCGCGTGCCCGACCAGCGTCATCTACCCGGCCCACCAGTCCAGGTCCATTTGTCTGGCCCGCTCGTCCGACCCGGATCCAGCAGCCCATCTGCCCGGATCCGTTTACCCGGATCCGGCCACCGTGCAGCCACCGTCCGGCCGCCATGCGTCAGTCGCCGGCCTTGTTTTGTCGTGTTTCTTTTCTGGACTGTTATGACTTCGTTCTGACTCCGAATCTAGTCATCCAGGTACTCATTTTGTTCAGTTTTTCATCGTCTACGCATTCGTGTATATTTCGGCTTCATTTGAGATATATTGATTTTGTCTTCATTTGAAAATTCGACTGACACGGATCCCACTTTGACTGTCAACACTGCTGTAAAACTACCCGTCTCTATGGACTCATTTGAGTCCCTTCATGATGTTCTTCCGAATTTGACCGATTTTCTTTTGAGCTCCGTAGAAGATTGGCCGTCCTGGAGCGCCACTTTGAAGAGCACCCTCAGTCCACGTGATTTATTCAGCCACCTTGATGCTACTATTGCTGTGCCACCGTCTAATTCTCCAGCATATATCTCATGGCGGAGACGTGATCAGCGTGCCTCTTCTTATGTGATCAACTCTGTTGATCGCTCTCTTCCGGTCGATCTCAGTGTATTGGATACAGTAGCGGAGATTTGGGCGTCTCTTCTTGAACGCTTTGTGGAGAAAAGTGGCGCTCGAGAGTATCAGTTACTTGCTGAGATTCAAACAATTGTTCAGGGAGATCTATCTATCACCGATCTGTAAAATCGCATGCGCACCTATTTTCGTGAACTACGAAATCTTGAGCCGGGTCCACGTGCATCTATAGCTGAGCGAGCTGCCTTTTGTGAACGTCATGAACTCTACCAGTTCCTTATGGCTCTTCATCCTGAATATTCCACGTTGGCTGGACAGTTGATTTATCGAGATCCTTTACCACGCTTAGAGGTGGTTCTAGCGGAAATTGTTGCCAAGGAGACTCGTCTTCGCACTGTAGCAACTCGACAGACTACTTCCTCGCCCATGTATTCTGGAGTTCTGGCTACTACCTCTCATGATGTTCCTCCTACAACCTCATCACGTTCTACAATTCTGTGTGCGCACTGCAAAAGGCCAGGACATGCCATTAATAATTGTTGGGATCTTCATCTAGAGAAACGCCCGGTTTCTCATATGCCACAGCAAGCCTCTCAAGGTCGTGGTCCGGTTCACCGTCATCCTACTGCCGCTGTTGCTACCACCACTGCACCAGGTTTGTCTACTTCTGATCATCTTGACACCTTGATCAATCAGCGTCTTGAGCAGCTTTTACAGCATCCACGTCGGTCTAAGTCTACTGCTTCCTCAGCCTTCTCTTCCACTCCGGGTACTTCTGTCTCTTGGATTTTTTATTCTGGTGCATCTCATCATATGACACCAAATAGTTCTATACTTACTGCATGTTCACCTGCACCTGCTCATTTGCCTCCTATTCATACTGCTGATGGTTCCGCTTTAGTTATCACTCAGTGTGGATCTATCACCACCACCTCAGATCCCTCTGATCGTCTTTCCATTCCATTTGTTTTACATGTGTCGGATCTATGCATGAACCTTATTTTCATTAGTAGGCTTTGTGATTCTGGTCTGACCATTTTTTTCACTTCCTCTGTTTGTTTTGTGCAGGATCCACACTCGGGGTGGAGGATTGGCGTTGGTCGTAGAGTCGGCGGATTGTACTTCGTGGAGTATCTGCATCTCCCTGTTCCAGATCCCTCTGTCTTCTATGGTAGCGTCACTTCTAATGCCGATTTGTGGCATAGAAGGTTAGGTTATGTCTCTGAGTCTCGCCTTAAAGGCTTTTTTGAGTCTGGTGTGTTAGAATCTACTTCTTTTTCTCCTTTGTCTGTGTGTGAGGGCTGTAAATTGGTCAAACCTGTGACCTTACCTTTTAGTCCTAGTAATAATCAGTTCACCAGCTCCCGTACATTCTCTGAGTGGTTTTTCTTATTATATTAGCTTCATTGATGATTATTCTCGCTTTACGTGGATTTATTTACTACGTAATCTCTGAGGTTGCTCACATTTATGATGTTTTTACCACCATGATTCATACCCAATTTCAGACTCGCATTAAACCTTTCGCTCTGATTGTGCCAAGAAATATATTTCTTCTACAATGCGCTCTCTGATTCAATCACATGGCACAATCTTTCAGCAGTCTTGTCCCTACACCCATGAACAGAATAATGTTGTCGAACGTAAACATCGTCACATTCTTAAGACCACTCGCTCTCTTCTACTGTCATCGTCTGTTACACAGCATTTCTGGGCTGAGGCTGCCCTTCTTTCTGTTCATCTCATAAATATCACTCCCTCTACAGTTCTCTCTAGCATGTCCCCTCATGAACGCCTCTATTTTTCACGTCCCAACTACAGTCGTCTTCGAGTTTTCGGTTGTACGTGTTATGTTCTTCTTCCTCCACATGCTCGTGACAAGCTCTCTGCTCGGTCTGTTCAATGTATGTTCTTAGGGATAAGTTTCGAGCATAAAGGGTATCGTTGTTATGATCCCGTGGGTCATTGTTTCTGATTCGCTCGTCATGTATCATTTGTTGAGGATGTTCCCTATTTTTCATCTACGTCCCGTGAGTCCACTTCTCCTATGTCTCTTTCTGTTCAACCTTGTCCTATTATTAAGTCACTTCCTCTTCCTGAATCACCTCCTAGTCCTCCCCTGGTTGAGCCTTCTCCGATAGAGTGTAACTCTCTGCCTTCCTCTTCCAGTTCTACTGCAGATACTTCTCTTGGTGCTTCGCCTCCTGCGCCTGACGCCCCTCTCCCGACCGTGGATCCGAGTAGTGTCGCTCGCTATCCTCAGTGCGAGCGTCGTCCGCCTGCCCGTTTCAATTTTGATAGTGGACCCCCTGATCAGTTTGGTTTTGTCATAGTCTGCTCTTATTCTCCACAACTTCAGGCCTTTCTTGCAGCTATTCATACACATCGGGAGCCTAAATCTTATCAAGAGGCAGTTCAACACCCTGAGTGGCAACAGGCCATGGATGAAGAGTTTCAGGCGTTTCAGGAGACTCATACGTGGGATATTATTCCTCTTCCCACTGGTGTTGAGCCTATCAGTTGTAAATGGATTTTTAAAGTCAAACATCGACCTGATGGATCCATTGAACGACACAAGACTCATCTAGTTGCTCACGGTTTCACACAGGAGTATGAGATTGATTATGAGGAGACTTTCGCCCCTGTTGCACAGATGACCACCATTCGCACTCTTCTTGCAGTTGTTGCGACTCGTCATTGGCCGCTCTTTCAGATGGATGTGAAGAATGCCTTTCTTCATGGGGATTTATCAGAGGTGGTCTACATGCAACCACCTCCTGGTCTTCATACTCCTCAGCATGTCTGTCATCTCCAGTGTGCTATATATGGTCTTAAGCAGGCTCCTCGTGCATGGTTTGAGCGTTTTCGCAGTGTTATTCTATTAGCTGGGTTTGTTGAGAGGTCTCAGGATCATTCTTTGTTTGTGCGATCATCATCGCAGGGTCGGGTGATTCTACTTCTATATGTGGATTTTATAATTATCATTGGTGACGACTCAGCTGGTATTACTCTTGTTCAGCGCCACCTCAGTAGTCAGTTTCAGATGAAGGATCTCAATACTCTTCGCTACTTTCTAAGGCTAGAGATTGCTCAGAGTAAGCGGGGGATTCTTCTCTCTCAGCAGAAGTACACAGCAGATATTATTGATCGTGCCGCTATATCTAACACTCGCCGTGCTGACCCACCACTTGAGCATCATGTAAAGCTACGTCCTACTGATGGTGAGCTCCTTCCAGATCTTACACGATACAGACAGATCGTGGGTCAGCTAGTCTATAAATTATGCGTCCTCAAGCATATACCTCATTAAAGGTATTGTTCATCATTTAATTTCAAATGATGTGTGTAATACTTCAATGAGGTATATGCTTTTCATTATTGATGCGTATACCTCTTTAAAGGATGGAAAATACCTTCAAATGATGTGTATGCTTTCTTTAATGATGTATATACCTCTTTAAACAAGGTATATGATGTGATCCGCACGATCCACATCATATCATTACTATATATATATAATTTTGTTAAGAAAAATGTAAATAATAACCGTGCACTTAATATATTTGTGTATGAGCTTCATATTTTATGTTTTACTTTTATTTTTTGAAAATATGATAGGCTTCCTACCCAATTGAATTAAGAAAGGACCAAAATGGGAAGTACAAAAAAAACCGAACTAAAGTAGGAGAGTGACCGACTTGTTGTCAGATTGGCTAGATTCTAAATACATATACAAATTGGGAAATGATATGTCCAGCCCCCATGCAGCCCCAACTATGGTCCACGTCCACATTGTTTTTTTTTTTAAAACAAATTATGCACTCTCTTATTGAAGTACATACTGTTATGTGAAATAAAGTATATACGAAGATACAACAGTGTATTTTTTCTTTTTGAAAAAATGAATTTTTTAATACATACACTATGATAGAATGCTATACACTACGTTATCATAGTGTACGGGTTACAAAAAGAACTGAGTGTATCTGCGCTAATACAAATTTATCATTCACACTGTCTACCCTTGTCCCCCTTGCACAAAATACTCCTCAATCCTTCATTGCACTGCTCACCATCTCCCACGCTTTCTCTACATATGATGTTGTACCTCGGAATAGTGCATGATTCTGGATGCGCCAAATTGCCCAGGTCACAGCCGGGATGAAAGTTGAGGAGATTTTTACATCTCCCCTCCTACGTGATTTCATGCCTTCTTCCCACATCTCCAAATCCATATAACTAACGTTCATGCCAACCACTTCCCCCATTGTGCTCCAAATTCGTCTGGCGAAGGAGGACACAAACAGGTGCCTGTTGTTTCATCCTCACCTCCATAGAAGCAACAAGTAACATCCTGCTGTCTCGACCACCTTACTCTATATACTTTAGGAAAGAGCTTATTTTGCGCTGGGAGCCACATAAACATTTGAACCTTCAAGGAAATTTAGGTGACCAGATCACCTTCAGTCTACTTGCCCAAGGGGGTGTTGGCCTATCTCTCCTCCACCACCTATAACACTCCTTCACCGAGAACCCACGGTCTTTACTGGGGATCCATATAGTTGCATCCGAGATCCTCCATTAGCAATACCTAGTGGAAAGCCACAAGAAGGTCTACCATGGTTGAAACCCCCTCATCGCTGCGGACTTGAATGTCCCAATGACTGCAAACGCCCCTGTTCACCTAGAACTTTGTTACCCTGCCATTTGTGTTACCTGCAACTACAAATATAGAGTTGAATTTGAATTTTAGAGGACTGTCTTCTATCCAAGCATTGTGCCAAAATGAGACCTCATCTTCTGCCCCAACAATCCAGCCCAATGTTAGCAAGTCCTCAGGTTCCCTTCCAGACCAGAGACACATACTGGAGAGCCGAGGGAAGCAACCTATGCCCCACCTTCTCTTTGCATATCTATCAAGAATCAACCTTCTCCATAACAGATCCTGGTCTTTAACCCAATGCCAAAGCCACTTGCATAAGAGTGTTTTGTTCATATCATCTAGATTTAGGTGCCCGCACCTCCACTTTTCTTGCTACATATGACCTCCTAGTTAACCAAGTGCACATGGTTCGACCCTTCTTTGGTCCCACTATAGAAAAATCTTCTTTTGATTTTCTCAATAGCTTCTAGAATCCCTTTCAAATAGAAAATGGGGAGATTGGAACGTACCGATTGAAGGAGAGTAAGTCTACCCCCTGAAATGAGAAACCTACCTTTCCTGCCCTCCAAATTTCGTTCGAACTTGTTCACTAGCAGCATTCAGTCCCTTTTAGTAATCCTCCCCCAAAGAAGCAGATGACTAAGATGTTGAGTCGGGAAGAAATGAGTCCTACAGCCAAAGCTGGCAGCCAAGTGCTCCAACTCTTGGGACTCCACATGAATGCCAAACATGGAACTTTTGTCGAAGTTGATTTTAAGCCCCGACAAAATTTCAAAGCAAATTCAAACAAAATGGATCCCCCGTGTGATGGACTCCTCCACACAGCAGAGGATCAATGTATCGTCAGCAAACTGAATGTGCGATATCCACGGACTCCCCTGACTACACTGAATACCTAGCACCCACCCATCAGCCTCGGCGGATTTCATCAACCTACTAAACTCATTCACCACCGGAATAAATAATAGGAGAGATAAAGGGTTGACTTGATATTTTCTTGAAAGCCCGCTTAAAATGCCTCGAGATTACTCCTCCAATTCCCCTTCATCTTCCAGAAGCCTCCCATCAACCTGGAGACTCACAATACGATTAAATCTTCTTCTTTGGTTTGCAACTTTATGGAAAAAAGTGGTGTTGTTGTCCCCCTCTTTGAGCAACATTGCATATGCACTTTGATGCTGCTATATGCTTCCTCCATCCTCATGATGGACATTCATTAATCCATGCATTCAAGCTGACGCACTCTATTCACCTCTGCCAACAAGTCAACTTATTCCCAGGCCTCCATCTCCTCCATCTCCTATTCTAGTATCATTTTTCCTTCTCTTCTACTTTTTATTTTCTAAATATGCCAAGTCTTTGAACATAATTTCAAGTGTTGATCTTAAACGCCAATCTCCTCGCCCCCACTAAACCTGAACATGGAAGCTCCCATGACTCTAACACCACCATTGGGAAGTCAGGGCATAATAACCGCCAATTTTTGAACTTGAAGTGCTTAACAAAAACCACCTCCTCTCCTCCCTCTAGAATGAGAGGAGAGTGATCCGAACACCTTCTTGGCAGCCCATGGAGAGAGCAGAGAGGGAATCTCTCCTCCCAGGACATGCTAACCAAGCATCTATCCAAGCTTGCCAGTGTCGGATCCTCTCCCATATTGCTCCAAGTGAATGGCTTATTAGCCAGGTTGATGTCGAGAAGGGCCTCACTAGCAATCCATTATGAGAAGGCAGACATAGTATGAGTATTCATCCCCTCTCTGTTCCTGTCCAAAACAAACAGTGTTACGTTGAATTCACCCACCACGCACCATGGGAGGTTTCACTCAAAGCGAACACCTGACAATTCCTAACAGACCTCGCCTCTCATTGACTCCTCATTGGGCCGTATAAGCCAGAACAATGGCACCGCCACCCATTTGATGAATCCTCTAGAACCACTGATAAAGAAATTTGTCAACCTTGACCTAAAGCTTCTTTCACTACCCACCATTCCACCCTATTAGGATCACCCCAGCCGCCCCATAGGATGCTTTGTCTACCCAATTTGAGATCTTACTACCCCCAATCATCCTTAGACATGTTGGAGAGAAGTCCTCCATTTTTGTCTCCCGAATGCGCACTTGTACCCTGAGAAACTCTTTCATCGACGCTTTCTTGGGTCATTAAGGCCCTGAACATTCCAACATTGGATCTTCATCCTAATTACCATCTGATCTCCCCTTTGACCTCTTTGAACCCAAAATTGCTTGTGTGGCCCTTACTCCCCCAGACCAGCCCCTCAACCCACCACCTGCCTTAGCTTTCTCCACACAGACCTTAAATATGGTCTTCATAGTTACCTTCCTTACCTTGATTCCCAGCCTTGTTGCCTTCTGACAGGGTGGGACCCAAGGTATTCACCCTCAACTCACCACCTTGCCAATCATCAACAGCATGAGACAAATTCTAGGAGCCCTCTCCTCTGGAGACTCAGCCAATGAGCCACCTTCACAGATCCTTCCGATAAATTCATAAGATGATCCATGTTTCCCACAATGATATTTTATTTGGCATCTCCTAGTTTGGTTACAGAAATGGAATCTGGTGGGGACTCACATTGTGATTCCCAATATTACGCACACCCGGTAATGGATATTTCACTTTGAGCAGTCATATTATGTCATAAATAAAGTTGTCTTTCAAACTTGAACATTTGCTTAGTGTAAACAAATCTTAGAATGAATTGGGACTAGCAGGGAGACTTGACCTTCCTTCCATCAATCTCCTAGAGCTTAAAGCTATTGAGAGGGGATACAATTGGGACTGTCTAAGGCATCCACTAACTTAAGGATTGAATCAGAATCCACCATTGCAATTGCTTGGGTACATGGTGGGGGCTGTGTACCTTTGACTGCCCTTCGTTCTCTTCGACAAATCCACCAAGGATTGCAATATTTAAATTGGTGGAAGGAAACACACATTCACAGGGAGGGTAACTCTCCTGCTGATTTGCTCACTGTTATAGATCCTCTCGAAGAGAAACACTCCTTCGCACACACCATCTTTGGGCTAATAGCCATTGAGGAGGACAAGCTAATGAGAGGTTATGAACGCATCAGCTGATCACTGTAATAGCTAATATAGCGTATGAAGAGGATGAACAGGGGAGATTAGAGCTCACTGCTTAAATCTCCGATCAATGGGTGAATTGTGGCTGAGGGTATAACATCTCTTCTACTGTTAGTGATGATTTTGTAAACCGGGCATAATTGACAAGGGAGTAGTAGATAGGATGCTATCTATATCCACTTTCAAGCTCTTTCTTCACTTATTTTTTGTAAAAGGGCTATACATATGTACAAATTTCAAAGGTATAGAAATACAAAATCTTGATTACCAATAAAAAAAAAATCTTAGAATGAAAGAGTAGGTAATGGATATTTCACTTTGAACTAATCACTTTTAGTTCAAATTTTGACTAATCACACAATATAATACAGTGACGGATCATGGATCTTCTTAAAAAAATAGCATTCTAGGCCGTTCGCTAGTATTTCATCTCATAAGTGCTCTAGGGATCACCTAGTTCACATAGATCATGACCCCATGATCACACTCACATAAGTGGGACTCCAAGGGAACCTATAACCAAACATACTCTACCTCTATAAGTATATACTCTAGGCCTTGATCCCATTAAGAGTATATAAAACTTGGTTAGCGCCATTATAATTGAACATTGATCATCATAGGGAAAGGCTAAGAGAATAATCTCTAAGTTTTAGTGTTCCTCCAGTCACTAGCCAGTTCGTAACTCACATTAAACTTTCTTTATGGGATCTTCATTTACAGAAGTTGGATACAAAACTGATGTGACTAATTGATGGGTATTCTATTCTTCACGATGAATCATGAACCAACCTACTCGCGCTAGTCCCTTTTTTTAAATGGGTTGAATGTAAATTTATTTGAAACCCCCATAATTCACATAACTTAAACAAAGCATGTTTTATGAAGGGAAATTGTTAATTTAAATATTCTCCATGAATGATTCTAATATATCAAGCCCTTCATAATATTCAAAATTTTCAGTTGATTAATATGCAATCTCATTACTTCCTTAGTCATCTTAACATAAAAAGATGCAACACATCATGCACATTAATTAAATATATTTGCATTGTGAATCAAATATGTCATTCACAAATTATTCTATGAAGGATAATGTTAGGTACAACCCCTTGTGCATTTTAGATTCTCAATTATGAGATAATAATGAAACAAATATCTCTAATAACAAATGATCATTTAGATATATGAATGAATTATATATGAACAAGTCGCATAATTTTAGTTCTCATAACTTATCACATTAACATGTAGGTTACAAAGAACCCTCACATTGACATAAATATATAAAAATGTCATTTAACAAGTCATTTGCATAAGCATGTATCATTAATTAAAATAAAATGGTTTTAGTCACATACCTTGAAGCGCTAGCTTGTCATTGATGATATACGGTACAAGAATATAATATTTGAAAAACCAGATAATACTAACACCACTTGAAATATTGATCAAAAGTCCCAATATATGATCATAACTTTTTGTGACTTGATAAACCAGCACAATATGATAGCCGCAAAGAATGTATATCCAGGCCACTTTAAGAATTTCAGAATGACACAAGAATTACTCCAGAATAATTATGATTTCATAGTCCACTGAAAATATCAGAGTATTCCATATTGCCAGGCTTTGTATCAAAATATGATTGATATATTTTTGGCCTTAAAGTATTTCAAGACTCTTAGAAGAATGATGATAACCAGATTAGTAAAAGGCCAGAGAAATAATATTAACACCACTTGAAAAATCGATCAGAAGTCCCAATATATGATCATAAGTTCTCGTGAATTAATAGCCCAGCACAATATGATAGCTGCAAAGAATGGATATCCAGTCCACTTTAAGAATATCAGAATATCAATAATTACTCCATAATAATTATGATTTCATATTCCATTGAATATATCATAGTATTCCATATTGCCAAGCTTCGTATCAAAATATTATTGATATATTACTGACCTTAAAATTTGTTAAGACTCTTAGAAGAATGATGATGATAACCAAGTTATTAGTAAAAGGCCAGAGAAATTTTCCAATAATCTTGATACATGTCTTTCTCAAATATTCTGTATGGTCCGCTCTTATATCCCTTCTTAAACAAAAATATTAACCATAAAATACATTATTCACAACAAATAATAATATAAATAAAACATTTCCCAAAAGGAAGAATGCTTTTCAAGTCCATAAACATTGACAATTCATTCAAGAGCATTATCCAACATTTAAGGAAATTTTCCGCACATATATAAAATGTATAAACTTCATAATGTAAATTTGTCCTATCACCACTGTTCGCCCTGAATTTGTATAAAATGTATAAACTGCAGAGAAAGCAATCACCTAGGCTCCCACTTAAAAAGGGCCCCAAAATATAGAGAAAAAAAATTGTTTAAAAAATTTGAACTTTTTATTAAAAAAAAAAAAAAAATTATTTTTTTACAAACTGAAAATGCCCACCATTTTGAATTTTTATAAAAAAAAATTCAATAGAAACATAATTTTAAGTTAAATATATTCAAATTATATTTAAATCTGATTGTTATTTAACTAAGTTTTTATAGTCTTTGGAATTTCTCTAAGGCTTCGGATTTTCTTTTTATGATATAAATAGTGTCATACCTAGAATAATCATCAATAAATGTGACAAAATATTCCATTCCCTGTGTGTTTTTACATTTAAAAGTTCACATATATCAGAATGAATAATAGACAACAATTCATTTGAACGTTATTCTTGAGGAAAAGAAAGTCTAGACAATTTTCTAGATATGTGTGGTTCAACATGTAAGAAAATCTATATTTATATTAAGTATTAAATCATTATTTGACATTTTTTTTCATTTTATCTTATTTATGTGTTAATAAGAAGAAGAAGAAGAAGCAATTTTATTTTCCAAGTTTAGCTTATACAATCCATCCATCAAGCCTCCCCAAAATAACATATGATCATCTTTCCCTACAGAAACTTTTCTGGAACGAAAACAAACTTCAAAACCTTTTTTATCTAAAAGTGGCATAAAAATTAAATTATTTCTCGTGAAAGGGACATAAAGAACATCAGCGTAGGAGGTTGTTATCAGATATGGGTAATGGAATATATCTAATTCCCACAACATCGCAATATGTGTTTTTCTTATGTAAATGCGATGTTCGCCGGATTTTACATATCTTATTTTACTAAAATTAAGCATAGTCGGGAAGATGGAAAGGAACACAGAGTTGCATGATCAAGAAATAAATATAGTGCATTGACAAAACTTAGAATAAGACTGAGAGCAATGTTACATTCTGTCCTTTTACAACTCCAAACTCAATCCCACATATCTCGTTAGTCGTCCAGTGAGGTATATACCTCCTTAGGTGAGATATATACCTCAATAAAAAAAATTTACATTTGTTAAAAATGAGTTCATTCAATTCGAAATAGAGCGATATGCATTTTTCATTAAAATATATGCCATGACGATATTTACTATTTTTAAAAAATTAAAACACGTTGGCACTATTCATGGGACTGTCCACAGGATTGTCCTTGACATTTTCCTTAGAAAAAAAATCTCAAAATAGAGAATTTAAATCAGATTTTCTTAGATCACAAATACTGTTGAGTTGGCATGTTTGACCTTCCCATATGGCTTCCATTGATAAATTCTTCCTGGTCATCTAAACAGAATATCAAATAGGTCATATCAAATCCACTGTGGATATAGGCATGTTTTTAAAATATTTATGTATAAATATGATAGAACCTCATCCACATTACTAAAACCACTTGAAAAATCGATCAGAAATCCCAATATATTATCATAAGTTCTCGTGAATTGATAACCCAGCACAATATGATAGCCCCAAAAAATGCATATCCCCGACCACTTTAAGAATTTCAGAATATTAATAATTACTCCAAAATAATTATGATTTCATATTCCATTGAATATATCATAGTATTCCATATCGCCAAGCTTTGTATCAAAATAATATTGATATATTACTGACCTTAGAAGACTGATGATAACCACGTTAGTAAAAGGCCACAGAAAAATTCCAATAATCTTGATATAGACTCCTGTCTTTCTCAGACATTCTGAATGCACGTATATATATGGTCCGCTCTTATATATATCCCTGTTTCTACAAAAACATTAACCATAAAATACATTATTCACAACAAATAATAATGTAAATTAAACATTTCCCAAAAGGAATAATGTTTTTTTAAGTCCATAAATATTGACAATTCATTGAAGAGCATGATCGAACATTTAAGAAAATATTCAGCACATATAACATATATGTATAAAATGTATAAACTGCAGAATATAAACTACTCCTACCACCAATGTTCGCCCTGAATATAGGCATAAAAAGCAATCACTTGGGCTCCCACCACAATAGGGCCCCAAAATCTAGAAAAAAAAATTGTATCAAAATTTTTAAATATATATATATATATTTAAAACAAAACTGAATATGCCCACAATTTTTTTTTTTATAAATTTTTATTTCGATATAAGCATAATTTTAAGTTAAATATATTCAAATTATATTTAATTTGTGTCTTTGTTTTATTTGTTATTTACTATTTTGTAGGGATTATATTTCATTTTTTGTTTGATTTTATCAAAATTTAAAAAAATTATATTCAAATCTAATTGTTTTCGTGCCTGTTACACCCAGATCCATTTCCAGATTCAATTTCAGTCATATATGCATCGATGTATATGCTCACGTTAACATGGCATATGCTTCAAAAGAATTTTTTTACATTTTCTATAAATGCATCCATGTAATTCATTGAAGTATATGCTTCATTTTTATAAAAGCATGTAACACATTAGATGATGTATACTATTTTAAAAAAAATTGAAACACATGTAAACTGGAATTGAGACTGAAAATGGGGCTGGATGTAACATTATCCATTGTTTTTTAACCAAGCTTTTATAGTCTTTGAAATTTCTCTAAGGCTTCGGATTTTCTTTTTATGATAAATAGTGTCATATCTAGAATAATCATCAATAAATGTAACAAAATGTTTCATTCCCTATGTGTTTTTACATTTAAAAGTCCACATACATCATAATAAATAATAGACAACAATTTATTTGACCTTTGTCCTTTTAAGAAAAGGAAGTATTGTCTAGACATTTTTCCAGATATGCATGGTTCACATGTAAGAAAAATCTAGATCTATATATATTAGGTATTAAATCATTATTTGACATTCCTTTCATTTTATCAATAATTATGTATCCTAACCTTAAATGCCAAATAATAGGATCTTTAACAAATAAACAAACATCAACATATAAATGAGAATCAATATAAGAAGAGGAATAAGCAATTTTATTTTCCAAGTTCAGCTGATACATTCCATCCATCAAGCTACCCCAAAATAAAATAAGACCGTGTTTCTCTACATAAACTTTCCAGAACAAAAACAAACTTAAAAATCTTTTTGATCTAAAAGTGGCACAAAAATTAAATTATTTCTCATCAAGGAGGCACAAAGAACATATGTGAGTAGGAGGCTATTGTTACCAGGTATGGGTAATGGAACAGATCTGATTATCATAACATCGCAATATGTATTTTCCCCTATGTAATGCAATGTTCACTGGATTATACCTTGATAATTTTTTTACATTTGTTAAAAATGAATTCATTAAATTCAAATTTAAATAGGTGATTTACACTTTTCATCAAAGCATATATCTCAATAGACAATGTTACTATTTTTTAAAAATTAAAACATGTGACTGTTCGTGAGACTGTCAACAAGATTGTTCCTAACATTTGCCTTAGAAAAAATTCTCAAAACAAAGAATTTAATTTATATTTTCTTTAAGGGTTTTTTATTTTTAAGTCCTCATAAACCATCGTATTTAGTAATCGATCCCTCACTTCTTCGTATTTGGTTTTTTGTCTCCAGATTTAAAAAATAATTCCTTTTTAGTTCTTCGGAGGGACCTATCCGTGAATTATTTGATTTTTTTTAAGTCTCTGATAGGGACTGAAAAATAACATATCATTTAAATCTGGAAACTAAAAGCCAAATACGAAGAAGTGAGAGACCGATCACTAAGTAAGATAGTTTATGGGGACTTAAAATAAAAAACTATTTCTTTAAATCACAAATACTGTGGATTTGGCATGTATGACCTACTCAGATGTCTTCCATTGACAAATTTTTCCTGGTCATCTAAACAGAATATCAAATAGGTCCATCAAATCCACTGTGGATATAGGTATGTTCTTAAGAAATTTATGTATAACCTCATCCACATTCCTCATCAAACCATAGATTCATTTGTGAAAGACAAACCACATAATTTTGAAGACGAACTACACAGATATATAAACACCAAAAATTATACACCACAAGAACAAGAAAAAACAAAGAAAATTAATTTGGAATACCTGAGTGGTACAAATGGATCCGAATGAATGTATCCCACTCCAAAACTTTAGAGAGAGAGAACTGAAAGCAATGAATGGAGTTTGAGTGATTCAACTTCCCAAAACTATTCAAAAGAGAGATGGTTAATGTTTGGGAAATAATTTAAAAAATAAATAATCGAAATATTACCAGTGAAAGCAAATGGAAGCTTCACGTGACTTAGTTATAATATTAGATAAAATGGAATAAACAAAAACCCAATTGGATGAATGTGAACCTTATTTTAATCCGTTTAAGAGCATCTAAATCCCTCTTTTGCGGTGCAGATTCCTTGTGTCTCCTTTCTCCTGGTAGTTTCCTCTCCTTCCCACTTCCTCTGTCTTCCCTTCCCATGCTCACATTTCAAACTTTGTACTCTGATTTGATTATTATTAGGATAGTTTAGCCTATTTTTTCAAAAAAAAAAAAATTATAATTGGGACAGATTGACCAGACCTAACTCGACATCTGAACGGATTTGGGTTAAAGTTTTATCGTCCTAGTTCAATTTAAATCTGGACTGGAGCAACATTAACCTTATTTTGGTTTGAGTTAGGGTTAGGAGTTCGGGATGTTGGGATTTTAATATAAAAAAAAACCCATAAACCTAGATCTCATGTAGATCGATGAAGAAAAGAGAAAATATATGCGTACTTGTCGTCATTGTTTTAAGGATACGATGGTAGGTCTTCCTCCTCCAAGTCCCTCTCTCTTGTGCTTTCACTCACGCAATGATGGGATGGGTATGAGAGAGAATTTAAGGTTTAGAGTGGGGACATCAACTATTTATATATATAACTCAAATTATGTCTTTGCCCATCATAATGACTGGATTTATAAATGGGTCCTTAATAGGTATTTACATATAAAAATTGAATATGTACTCATTTAATACATGTGTAATTAAACGTGCATAAGAGATGTGTATTTAACCTTATCAACATCACTCATTCTTTATTTGACAATTAACAATGCTTAATAATGTGATCTATGTAGGCCCACCATAAAGAAATTTCTAACACGAGAAACTCAAACCCATTCAAAACCCAAATTGAGTGATAAATCTAACAATCTTGATATCCATGCCCCAAACATTCAACACTTATATAATGGACCAAAATACCCTTCTGATAAGCACATATGTCAAGTGCTTAACCAAACACCCTTATCTAAAATATTGCTTAATATTTTCCACTGAACCAAACGTTTTTTTTATGAATTCTTAAAGATTATTATCATAACCTCTTTCTGCACTTATTAAAAAGCACTTAAAATCTGTTTTCCACCTTTGCAAAACAACACCTAAGTGTTATACGTGTTTACAAGTAATTATGATTTATTACATCTAATAAAAAGAAATTAAAAATTATTGAAGGCTAGAAGTGATGTGTCACACAAATTAAAATTTACAGGCTCCCTAAAAATGGATGCATTTTTTAGTCAATGAATGGGTTCCAAGGACCAAAATCCATCATTAATGGACATCCACTTACTTTCCACCAAAACAAAAAAAAGGCACATCCAATTACGTCCTTGGTAATGCAGTGAAGCTATATGGATTAGATGGATTAATTAATATCTTGAAACACAAAACCAAACAAATATTGAATAGCGTAAAGTGTTTGAATATTGAGTTTTTGGAATTACCTCAGAATGAATTGAATAGCATAGAGTGCATGAATATTAGTATTTGGAATTACCTCGGAGTGGATCCAATCACAGGGTCTCTCCCTACAACTCAAAGGTGAATAACATTGGAAGCTGAGGATCTGAAGTCTTGGACTTGCCTTCTTAGATTAACCTGAGAAATAGATGACATGGTCAACACATGTAAAGGAAATTATTTTACAGCACTAGTTAACTAATTGGCACAATTTCAAGTGTTTTTTTTTTTTGAAGTGCAGAATTGTAATTTCCCGTCATACGAGCACATAGCAATACAATTGCAGTTATAATAACAAAAATAAATGAAATAACAACTAGAAAATTTCTTATGTCCACCAAAATGATGGGTAATCGATCTTTCTCATTTGAGTGAATGTTCAATTAAAATAGAAATCATTATCTACCATCAACATTTACATAATTACACATCAATTCCACTATATGGATGAATTATTTTAAATGATTCTGATGTAACTATATAATTATATGAAATTTTATTATATCAATGATTAATTTTTTTCAAATCATATAAAATTTCATCATAGTGAAGTTCTGCTATTTTGATTTATATATAAATAAATAATAAAACAAACAAAGATTACATCGATTAATTTGGTTGTTTAATGCTTAGCATTTCCGGTTGACAATTGAGTCTCCGTTTGGATTCACGCGGGCGGGGACAAGCCCGTGTTTTGGAAATACAGCGGGTTCACCCGTGATGGAAAAACATTATTTTGCTGGCATTTAGAAATTCGGGGAAACAAGGCGTCGCACAATGGTTTTTTTTTTTTTTTTTGTGATGTGGGACGGTGTGGACGCCAAATCCAATAATCATTTAAATCTGAAAATACAACTTTTACACATCAAGAATCATTTTAAAGTCATGAGCCTAATTAAGGACAAAGTGGACAGTATCTTGATGTGTAAGCCTTGGGCGTTACATACCATCTCAAGAATCATCAATATTTATAAAAGTATCATTCTTCAATTTTAGAAGATTTTGTTAAATATTTTAAATTTTTATTTTTATGCATTCCATCATATATATAAATTAAATAAGAATTTTTTATAATTTTGATGGATAAAATTTTAAAAATATCTTCTAAATACGCAAAAGTTTGATTAAAATTTATTAAAATTAATTTCTGCCAACGTTAAAGTCATTCATAACAAGATATATATTAAAAAAAGAAAAAGAAAATAGAGAGTTATTTTATGTGTTTAATTAAAATTCGTCAATTAAGTGGATGCGAATTTGATATAGAGAGTTAATGATTTAAATTAGATAAGGGCATTTACATCAATTAAGGTAACAAAATTCTCAAAGAAGATTTTTTAAGTATAATTTCTAAAAGTGACTAAAGATTTGGGTATTTTCAAAGTTTAAAATTTTCTATTGGACAATTTTTCTTTTTGAAAAGCGTTCAATTGCACATCCAAACGGAAAATTTTTATATCAGCACTTAAAAAGAGTCTCATCGATCAGTACGTGTTTGGATGAACGACGTATCTAATAAAGTGCATTAATGAGATTCTATGAAATATTTTTTAATCGATAAAAAATATTTAACTATCTGATGATACTTGTCATCCATTCAAACACATAATGATGAGACTTACATTAGTACACACTGATATGACAATTTTTTCATCCAAATCTGCCCTAAAAGGTTTTAGCTTGAACTGCGGAACGATCATTGAATCACACAATTGGGACTTTTTATGTGGTTGGATTCATGACTAAAGAGTTTCATTTTCCATGCTTTGAAAAATCCAAAATTTCATGTTTGACAGATTGAAAATATGGAACCGCCTTCCTTGAAAAACAATACAAAAATCAAATGACTGCACAAAAAAAAGCTAATTTTGGAATATTTTGAACATTTGATCTTGCCGACGGTCGTATGGTCGTTTTTACAATAAACTTCATGAAAGATTATTTTCAAAACTAATTGTACGTCTTTGCATGATATATTTAAAAAAAAATTAATTAAATGGCAGAAGAATTGGGGAGATCTGCACTTACCTGAGCATATGGGGCCGATCTCAGCTTTCCTCACCCTCAACTTAGAAGAGACACAACGAGCATGGAAGACATAAAAATAGGAGGCCAAAGCACTAAATCAAATGCACATGAAGGGGAAAGAAGGGAACAAATGCGTATGTATCATTTTGTTAACTAATCTTGAGCCCTTCTTCACCTTTTGAAAAATTAAAGGTTTATTCTTTTCGTACTCTCTTTACCTTTGAGAAATTAAAGGTTATTCTTTTGCACCTATTTGCATATACTATATTGACATGAGTTATACCTGGATAGATAATTAATATCAAAAGAATAAATCATTTTATGTTTGGTTCTGTTTTTGCTATTATATGTTGAAAAACATAATATAAAGTGTTTGTTGTTTGATTTATCAAGAATAAGTTGTAGATAAAATATAAAAAATTGTTAATAAGAATTCATTAAAGGTGAAAAAATGACTTCAAGTATAATGATGACCAATTAAATATATTAAGTGGAATAACACAATTTTTGAAGACTTGGATACCAATACAACACCCCCCCCCCCCCCGGCCATAATATTATGGCAAATCATCATCCATGTATAACACGCAAAAAAAAATGTTTTTTTAAATATATTTACCCAATATTCCACTATATTATATATCTATTATTCTGCCCCAGAATGAACGAATCACTTCTTGGAGATCTAGCATAAGGCCCCGTTGGGACCGGGTGGTGGGAACGGCATCAGGGAATAATGTGATGAAGAAGCAGAGTTTCGAAGCGTTACAAATGCGAGAAACAAAATCTTTCCAATAATACCACAGAACCGAAAAAGCGTTTTCGTATGGTTTAGAGGTGGCGTTCCACTGTGTTTGTCAGTGCAAATGCGCCCACAGTGCGGTCCCAAACAAGCCCTAACACAAAGACGAATCATGGCATGGGTTGGTCAAACCACTTAGTTTTTTTTTTTTTTTTTTTTTTTTTTTTTTTTTTTTTTTTTAATGAAAGAACCACTCTTCTTTGAAGAAAAGAAGATATACCGAAGTTAAAGTTTTGCTCTTTATTCCAAACTTGGTGGTATCATATGTTCAGTTGGAAATGCCAAAATGTGCAGCGATCATTTATTTTAGGTATCACATTAGGAATAATTTTATCTAATTTGTTAGAAATTTTTTTAACATATAGCGAATGTGGTTCTTTAATATTTTTTCTTGTAAATTTAAATAATTTGCTATTGTTTTGAACAATAATACCCACAATTGAATAAGCCTAATAATCTCCCTAATATTATAATCATGATCTGATTCATGAGAGTCTATTATAACAGTAAAACAAAATATTCAAGTGCCCTCATTCATATTATGGATTAAAAATTTGTTTTTATTCAAAAATAAAAATATATATTATATATATGAATAGCCGCATTGATGAAGAAGTGGAGTTTTGAAGCGTTACAAACGCGAGAAAAAAAAATCCTTCCAATAATACCAAAGAGCCGGAAAAGCTTTTTTGTTTGGTTTAGAGGTGGCGTTCCACTGTGTTTGCCAGTGCAAATGCGCCCACAGTGTGGTCCCCAACAGGCCCTAACACAAAGACGAATCATGGCATGGGTTGGTCAAACCACTTAGTTTTTTTTTTTTTTTAATGAAAGAACCACTCTTCTTTGAAGAAAAGAAGATATACCAAAGTTAAAGTTTTGCTCTTTATTCCAAACTTGGTGGTGTCATATGTTCAGTTGGAAATGCCAAAATGTGCAGTGATCATTCATTTTAGGTATCACATTAGGAATAATTTTATCTAATTTGTCAAAATAAAATTTAACATATAGTGAATGTGGTTCTTCAATATTTTATCTTGTATGATACCACCAAAAAAAAAAAAATACCATGGCATGAGTCGTTTGGACCATTTGGGCTTTCTTAATTTTTTTTCTGTTTTTGGGTGAATGAAAGGACCTCTCTTCTTTGAAGAAAAGAAGATATTCTTCCTGTCTTCTGGGGAAGGCATACAAATTATGGTTACCTTGAAGCTTAGCATGAAAGGACACCAAAGTTAAGTTTTGCTTTTTATTCCAAACTTCATGGTTTCTTATGTCCATTTGGAAATGCCAAAATGTGCAGTGATCATTTATTTTAGGTAACACATTAGGAATAATTTTATCTAAATTGTCAAAAATAAAATTTCAGATAGTGAACGCGGTTCTTCAATAATCTATCTTGTGAATTTAAAAAATTTACTATTGCTTTGGACAATAATACCTACAAATGACTAACCCTAATAATCTCCCTAATATTATCATTGTGATTCATGAGAGTCTATTATAACAGTAAAACAAAAGATTCTAAGTGTTCTCATTCATTCTATGGATTAAGAATTTGTTTTTATTCAAAAATAAAAATATATATCGTATGTACGAATAGCCGCATGGCTAAAAAGATGATGGTTAAAACGGGGACCATTATTTCCCCCACATAGTCATTTACTGCACCCCTCTTAAAAAACGGGTGCGGTTATTATCACCCCATTAGGTATTCACCCACCCCTTAAAATATATACTTTTAATGTTTGATAAGAAACCAACACCACCCCATCCCATCCCACCCCAGAAAAATCTCACCCACCCCTACCCTTCCCACCCTTAAAATATGTTATTAATCAAAACCCACCATCTCTCAAATACATTTCTCCCGCCATGCTCGTCGCTCTCCCTCGGTCATCTCCTCCATTGGTGGGCACCCTCTCCGGCTAGACCTTCCTTCCTCTCTTTCACCTCTTATCACCAACATCTCTGGTTACTGTGCAGTCCACATGAAAAATGATGCCTTAGATTGAATTGAATCCCCCCCCCCCCCAACCTAGAAGAGGTATTACTTTTTCCTTGTTTTTAAGTTTATTTTTTGGTGGTCATGGATGTTGTGGTGATGGTCATGGTGATTGTGTTGTTGTTGTAGTGATTGTGGAGGTTAGGTTTTGTTGTGGTAGTGATTATTTGTGGTGGTGTTTGAAGTTTTTTTTGTGGTGATTATTTTCATTGTGCGGTGATGGTGGAGGTGGTCATTGTAATGATAGTGTTGATGTTTGTTTTGTCTTGAGTTTCAGTGCTTTTGGGTAGGCGACACAATTAGTGTCGATATATAATATTTATTGGAGTTAACACTAATATTGTCGATGTAGGTGTTGAATCTACTATCTTGAACTTGGATAAGTCGATACTACTAGTGTCGAGGTTGTTATATAATATCGATATTGTCGATGTATATATTAGACCTGCTGGCTTGTTTTTGTTTGGGTCGACACCAATAATGTCGATAGAAGTTAATAATGTTGACATTACTATTGTCGATGTATATATTGGACCTACTATTTTTTTGGGGCCAACACGAAATAAAAGATAATAATTCTTTCATTACTATTGTTGAATTATATGTTAGACCTACTGTCTTTTTATTTGACACTACTAATGTCGACATAAACATATACCTGCGACACTACTAATGATGATAAATTTACTTGAATCCACTGTTTTGGTTCTTCTTGAGTCGACACTACTAATGTTGATAGAAATGATTAGATCGATAATGATAGTGTCGATCAAAACAGAACCAAAATAGTTAGCTCATTCAGCCCCTGGGCCAATGATTGCTTAAAACATCTCCTTCAACCAATACATTTCAAACTCATTTTTGGTAAATTTACATGGTTCCAAATAAGCACTACATTGACCAACATTCAACAAGATTCAAAACAGCCAAGGGAATCACATTGCAACTTGGGGACATTTAAAATTCATACCTAGAATTTACTTAGTTTGAAACTGGAAACCATCATATGAGTACATGCTACATTTGAATCAATAGTTTGAAGAAAATAGTTTATGAAACTTCAAACCACAGTCAATACAAACTAAGTCAAAATATTATATAAATCATACGATTGGCCCATTTGATTCAGATGTTCGAACAAAAAAAATATTCTATAGAAATTGTAGACACAATGGCGTGTTAAGGTGCTGTTTGGCAGTGGCGGAAAGTGAAATTTAAGTGCTGATTGTTAAGTGCAGAAAGAGGAAGGATGATAATCTTTAAGAGTTTAGGGAAAAAAATGTTTGGTTCAATGAAAAATATTAAGAAGTATTGTAAATAAGTGTGTTTGGTTAACCAGTTAACTTATGTGATTATTGGAAGGATATTTTGGTCCATTTTATAAGTGCTGAATATTGTTTTGATGTTTAGTTGAATGGAGAAAACATGTTTTTTTAGAAATATTAAAGATTATTCTTTTTTAACATGTTAAAAATACTAGTCCCACAATTTCCTTTGAAGAGCCAAAATAATATAGTGTCTGGATACCCACATGTTTATATATTTTCACCTATTCCATAGAATTGCAAAGACTCCTCAATTGGACTGCTAACACATCGTAATGCCTTGATTAAAATTCAAATACAGAACAACAAAAAATTGGGATGGACCCCTTTTGTAAGAGTTTGACAATTACATAAATTGTATCAAAATGCGCACATAGAAATGTTTTATTTTAACATATAAAATCCACATAGACATAGATAGTCAATCTAATTTCATTGATCTGTCATAATAAGCAGTACTGTTCGGATTTCAACACTCCCACATTTGCAGTCTTCATACGGAATGCCAGCTCTAATGGAGAGATGTAGACCAACCATTTTTTTTATGTTTGTTTTTGCTTAGAGGCCTGAAGTTGACAATCAGCAAGTATATCTTCAGCTTCATGTATCAACTCCCTGAGTCCATCCACAAGAGCACGAACTATATGGTCTTTACGCTTCGATTTCTCTGCATCTTTGAGGAAGCTTTGCAATAAGTAAAGTTGTGACTTCATATTCTCGAACGCATCTCGAAATTCAATCACTTTGCGACCTTCAGAAGCGAGTGCATTTATCAGTTTGTCCAAGAAGATGCCAACCACTGCGTCCACCATTCTTTCCTGTACTCCAAAATCATACACATCCAAATAGAACAAGAAGTAAGAAGAAATATGAATCACTTAAAAACTACAACAAGTCTAATTTGCGCTCTTTTGATGAATACAAGTAAATGCAGATATACATCTAACAACAGGATTTTAAGTGAGGACAGTGTAAACATTTCTCTGTTTGTATGATTTTTATTTGTTCCATATGCATGAAAATGAAGAATGTAAGCTACCAAGTAAATCAGACATTCAGTAATATTTAAGAATCACAAATTCTTAAGAGGCACAGAGTGAGACATGAAAATCATTCGACTTCCAGTTAATTCATATATGAACTGAATACAGGATCATTATGCCAGAATGAAACTTAAGGTCAAAATTTTTATGGCTGTGCTAGCGCCTGGCCATGAAGTTAATTTATATTGGGAATCTCTCAATGTTTAAAAATATTGAACCATAAAATTTCTTGAATCTAATTTCACAACAGCATGCCTATATAGGTATGTTGTGCATCAAAATATTATGCCCAAATAAGCATACATAAGCTCTGAGAGCTGACAAGCCAATTGATTACTAATTATGTCAGATTAGAAATCTCCAGCAAGCATATTATCTTTCATGGTTAAACCACCTTGTCATCTAGGCATTGTTTGATCAGAGCCCATTTCATAAACATTATAAAGACTATGTGGAGAGATAGATAAGAAAAGAAATCTACACACAAAACTACAGAAGATAATTTATAGTTACCAGGTAGAGTATCAAAGCAATATATTATGAATTTTAGAGTACCAAAGCAGTATATTATGAATTTGTCAACTATGGTTTTAAGAGCTCATATGCAAGTCTTTGTTTGAGGAAAATGTAGTTACTATTTGGTAGATATATTTCTTGCAAATGTTATAGGTTTCCTAGTTTAAATGGAATTTTAGTAATGTTTCTTTTTGCAAATAAGCTTCTGAACCAGGAAGTGAGATCTCTTTAATGCTGTGATTGCTCTAAAAGAACACATACCTTAAATTAAAAATATGATTATGGAACATACAAGGTTCACAAACATCTCAAGTGGTGAAGAGGAACATGAAAGATCTTTTAGCTTCAAATTGAAACAGAGAAAGCCTAAATCCATGATCATAAGGACAGCATGAAACCATAGTAAGTTTTTGAGTAGTTCTTTTTCTATCCTTTTTTTAGTTTTACTATGAAATTATCCAAATTTAAGTGGATTGGACCACCAATTTTCATAGAACTAATTCCATAAGGGAAAAATGTTACGGACAATACTTTTTCCAACCCCAATTACAGTCCTCACATGTTTTGAATTTTTAAAAATAATATACCTCATCTAATGAGATATGCACTTTTATAAAAAAAAATGATGCATATACTCCAATTAATTACATGGATAAATTTATAGAAAAAAAAAATTAATGAGGTATACACCTTGTTAATGTGACTGTATGATGCTATATAGGTATGTGGGGCTAGAATTGGGGCTGAAAAAAAACCGTGTGTAACAAAGCTCATACATAAGTAGTTGTGAATGTTGTCAAAAGGGGTCACCATAGTGGGATTACATCACTTGCTAAGCACCCACGTTATCCATTCCAAGTTACAGGACCCCAAACCCCAAATCCTGAATTTTCTGAATCAGTGAGTGAATCCCTCAATTCCATTGACATAGAAGCATTATATATTACTATTTGGTTATGTTTATGTGCATCTTTCATGTTCATGGCATGCAAAAAAATACTACAGAGAGAGATTTGTAAGGAAAAATCCACACAAAGAACTACAAAGAGAGATTTGCAAGGAAAAATAACTATATAGTAGTGCAACAGAGAGAGTCCTAAGGGAAGACCAGAGATGTAGAGAGAGCAGAGCAGAGAAATCTTTGTTTCTTTCTTTTTATGTTTTTACATCATCTTCTTCTTCTTCTCAGAGGATCGGAGGCGGAAAAAGAAAAAAAACAGGGCAACATGTTCGATCTTACCCGGAGATGTGAAGATGAGGGGCCGGTGAAGAAGCGAGACGGTGACGGAGGTCGTTCGGGGAGATCGGCGTAGTGGCTAGGGTTTCTTATCTGGGAGCGAACATGTTTTGAGAGAGAGAGAGAGAGAGAGAGAGAGAGTTAAAAAATGTTTATATATGGTTGGTAAATACATCGATTAAACAAGGGCAGTATCGACTTTTTGCAATGGTAATACTGCGGAAAGTGTAAAAAAAAGTGACCTCCCAATCACTTAAAAAATGAGGTCTTTTTTTTATTTTTGAGGTTTTGTAACTGCTGAATTTAGGAGCCAACCAAACACCATATAACATCATAACTGCTTATGTTTAAGCAATCAGCCTAATAAGTGCTGAATGGAGGATGAACCAAACACCCCCTTATTTTAGTAATCAATTACATTTTGTATATGCCTCTGTAAAACACCCAAAACATACCTCCCTTGTACCAGTGGTTGCAAATATTCTGCTATCGCAAAATGCTACAACAATAAGAAATCGATCATATTAATAATCACATTGCGATAAAATGATTGAGCAATAGTTGTCGGGGTTTTGAATAAACATGTGACTGACCCTATATAATAAGCCAAACAAGCAAAATCATCACCACGAGAGGGGCAAAATAAAAAAAGGTGAAAGATGGAAATAAGCATTGCCTCTACATCCACCCAACTTAATTCAACTAATTGCAAAACCATGAAAAGAAAAATTTTAAACATTTTAATGAACCAGAAAAGGGGAGAAACAAGATCAATACTTGAATTACCAAAAAGAAAGCATATCTTTTCTATACCTAAATAAATAATCTCCTTGTATGACACATGGTTCTTAATTGAACATTAATGATACGTAGATTAGATACAATACAGAGAGAATGAAAATACTTGAAGTCTTGTACAAAAGAATTGAGAGTTTACTTATGCATCACAAAACTGTCATAATCATTTACCAATTCAGTATCTAAACAACACCGGTACGTAGAAATTTATAGATAAGTAATGGATACTCACTCTACATTCATACTTACATTACACAATGCAGCTGAACCACTACATTAAAATATAACAGAGGTTATATTTTTCACTTCCGGTATTTTTCGTAATATATAACCTAAAAAATAAATAACATATTATTCCAGTGACTAAAATGGAATAGAGTGCAATAAAGCACAATCCACACCAAACAAGTAAGCAAAAACTTGATTCCAATAGTAGCCTTATATTCAGCTATTCTTCACATTATAGCAAGAAAAAAACATTATCTATAATTTCATGATCCTGACATTCTCAATATATTTTGATAACCCTATCCATGCTAGTCTGGCATTAGACTTCTACCATTTCACACAAAAGAGACATAGTTATGGAAGAGAAAAAACTGAGGTATGACATAAAGCATCAAAGACCCACTAGTTGCAATATTTGAAAGTTGGCAATTCGACATTGATCAATCTATATGACTATATATGCACAGACTTCCTATTGTACACAAGGAGATCACTTTCTTATGTACAAAGTTTAATAACGCAAGCATTGTTACCCATTGTCCAACTTGAAAAATCTTTGACCACCTAAGAATTGGATAGGTGTTGATATAATTAAATTTCAAACTTCATTCAAAAGTTACTGACTTCTTCAATTTACACACTGTATAGCCTATCTAAGACAATTTATTACTAATAAAACAATTAAACAAACTCAAAATAAAATAAACATGTTAAATAAAGATGGGATTAGTAACAACATAACAATCATAAGAATCCATATATGTAAAATGAGATACCCAAAATGCAAAATAAACTATCAATCCATCAATTTTTATACAAGATACTAGTGTATTATGTCTCCCAACAAATGTAGAAGTCATTTTCCATCAAACAATGCATATTAACCATAATACATACAACTTACCATCAAACAATCTCATTTTAACATGAACAAAATAGGGTTTATAAGGAAACTTAGGGTTTCTCATACCTAGGATTTTGATGAAGATTGCTAATGTTAGAAGATGATGATCAGGTGAACGGGGACACTTCACGCTTCACGATCGGGGTGGGCCATTGATGAGGCGAGTCGGCGGAGGGAGGATGGAGGAGGAGCATCGGTGATAGAGGTAAAAATAAAATGAAAATGGAGAGAGGAGGAACAGGGGAAAGTGAAAGGGGTGGGATCACATTGTATATGAATAAGTATATATAGTGGGGTTGGTTTGAAAAAATAAAAAAAGTTGTTGCTTGGGTTTGAAAATGGGGTGGGCTGCGTTAGTTGTGGGGTGGTATTAACGGCACCCTTTAAATAACAAGGATGTTTTTTAAGGGGTGAACCCAACACGATCTAGCCCATCCCTTGTGGTCCGGTCGACTTTGTGTAGATGTCTGTTAAGGCCCAGTTTGACATCACAGAGTCGAACTGGTCACACAGACTTAAGGCCTTCTTTATGACCTATTCGATTTTGTGTAGTCATCCTCCATAAGACCATTTCAACTTCATAGAGTCGAATGGGTCATAGAGACTTAAGGGCGTTTCTGTGACCCGTTCGACTTAGTGTGGTACAAGACCATGTCGACTTCACGGAGTCAATTGGTCACAATGACTTAAGGCCCTCTCTGTGGCTCGTTCAACTTTGTGTAGTCATCTGTTATGGCCCAGTTCAACATTAAAGAGTCGAACGGGTTACATAGACTTATGGTTCTCTCTGTGACCCATTTGACTTTGTGAAGTCGTCAGTTAGATCCTATATCGACTTCACAGTAAACTACACAAAATCTGGGGTAGCAGCAATATCGCATCCAAACACATCATATGATCTATCCTACATGATACAAAACAACACACCATTGTTTAAAGACATTATTTTATTGAGAATACCATAACACATGAACACGTTGTTCAAAACACATATCTATGCAATTTATTGAAGTATACACTTCATTTTTTTTTATAAAAACATCTACATTAATAGATGATGTATAATATTTTTAAAAAAAATTCAAAATGTGTGTAGACTAGAATTGGGGATGAAAAAAGTGGTTGGACGTAACATCATCCTTCAGTTATTATTGTTTTGGCAAAAATGTATATAACCCCCTGAAAATTTGCTTATATCTATGGGGATCCAATATCTATATCCCCCTCTAATTGTTTGAGTTATATTTGATATACCCCCCCCCCCTCGTTAACACCTTAAATTTGTGATGTGATTAACTTAACCACATGTGGTTAAATTACATTTTTACCCTCATCACTTTCACCCACACCAAGGGAACAATGCATATAACCCTTTTAAAGTTTGCGAATATCCATATTAACCCCTCATTTTTTGAATGTCCGCGTAACCCCTTATATTTTCTAATGGATAAAGATTTAGGCCCCTGGGTTAGTTTTCTATCAAAATTTAAGAAATATCTTGGGTATATTATATCCATCTAAAGGTGTTGCAAATGTATTTATCAAAATAACCTTGTGCAATTTGAAAAAAAATTCAATATGATCCCTCTAAATGACCAAATTACATTCCATTAAAAATGTCCCGTTATATTTCTTCTTCAATGTGTTAAGAATATATTACATGTATATTGTTAAGTTAACTACACAAGAGTTTTAATTGGATAACTGGAGGAGGTGATATGAATTAAGTGCATAATTTCAAGGGGTTATATGAATATTCTGAAAAATAAAGGGTCGAAATGTATATTCACCATCTTTTAGGGGGTTATTGAATATATATTTTTAGGGTGACGTTAAGTAACAGAATATTTCAATTATATTCTTCCTAAATTGATGGTAATTTAACTCAGATGTTTTTTTTTTATTAACCAGTGAAAGTTTAATAGGGTTATATGGATTTTCAACAAAAAAAAAAGCTGGGGGATATGGATATTAGAGAACTGTCAGGGGCTGTATGCATTTTTCCCTATTGTTTTACGTGGATGAATAGTTATAGAACTATAACGAGAGACATGGTGTTCTTTGTTTGGTTGTCTGTACTCTGTCCCTTTTAATCAAGTTAATTTATTATTGGACTCCCCAAGAAGAGTTTTAACAGTGAAGCACAAGCCAAACCCTTCACTAAAAATATAAGGCTTGAGCATGAACAGAGCAGCAAACTCTATATATGTATAATAGATTAATAAAATGACACCATTGCTTGTAATAGATTAATATATATAATAGATTAATAAAATGACACCATTACTTGTACTAGATTAATATGTATAATAGATTAATAAAATGACACCATTACTTGTAATAGATCAATATGTATATTAGATTAATAAAATGACACCATTATTTGTAATAGATTAATATGTATAAAAGATTAATAAAATGACATCATTACTTGTAATAGATTAATATGTATAATAGATTAATATATGTATATAGATTAATAAAATGACATCATTACTTGTAATCAATGTTATACTAATTAAATCAAAATATGAGTACAGATTAGATAAGATGAACAAAATGTACACATTGATGCATCGCGATCATAGACCGTTCAATCAACATTGAGGATTAGCAAATGGATGATTATGGTTGATTTATTTGAATTTGTTAGGATTTCTTTTCATATTTTAGGATTTACATTTGGGTTTGAATTTAGATTTTGAATTTGAATTCGAATTTAAATATTAGTTATGATTAAATGTGAATTTATTTATGATTTTTCAGATTTAGATAATCTGTTAAAATCCTAGATAAGCAGTTGAGATCTTAATCTCCGCCCTATAAATAAATCATATTTTTAATTCTGTTTTTTATCAGTATATTTATTTTATTTCTTTCGTTTTGTTATTCGTGGTGAATATCAATTACGTCCTAACATTCTTATGAAGAATCAACAGTCTCGTATCGTGATCGGATCCACAAAAGAGACTTCTACAAAGTCCGTGACAAATGTCAATGAAATCTTCTATGAGATTCGTATCTCTCCTGTTCAATGTCAAATGTTAACAAATGCATTTCTATGCGTGTTTATGACTGCACTTAAAAAGCATACTTTCTTAGGTCGACCAAACAATACATCACTTTCGTTGCACCTCGGGAGCACCGCAACAATCATGAAATTCCAAATTCTTTCATGTATGGTCCAACCCAATACATACACGCGCTCATATGTGCAAAAAAAGGACCCTCCATGATACAAAATCCACATTATTATAGTTTGCTCATGACCTGAGGATTGCCTTCTATATTACCCCATCTCTACTCCAAATCCATACCTAAAAAATTAGAAAAGCGTATTTGCTCTGAAAAATATCCAAGTCCAGGAGCTCGTGCAGTGGTTATCGTGAGGGAGCGCTTTATTATTCAGGGGTAGTTTCTGATTTTGCCTTATTTATAGGTCAGTCCCCCTTTCTGGGACGGATCCTTTTTCTTTTTTGGTTTGTGTGTATCATGTGTTTTCCTTTAGATTTTCTCTTCTATTAATATAATAAAATGAGAGCGTTGACCTACTGTTTTCTTTATTAAAAAAATCCAAATCTGACGTATATTGTAAAATTATATATGTTTGTGTTATGTTCTAACGCAGCGAAAAACTAGATAAAAAGATCCAACAAGCGTTGAGATCTCATAAACACCTTGAATCCACAAGGAACCCTTGAATCCACAAGGAAGAAGTCCCAAAACAGAGGAAATTTTGAAATATTATTGATAAAAAACTTAAAACCCTAAATTACAAGTCTGTTATTTATACTAATAGCATAAAATAAAAAAATTACTAAAAATAGTAAAATCTGAAAACTAATTTTTCAGATTCTATGAGATCCTAAATGATCATAGGAATTGATAGAAATCAATTCCGATCTGTTATGATTGAGATATCACAAATCTAAAACTTACTAAAAATAGTAAAATTTCTAATTTAAAGCCCTAAATAAATGAATTTCGAAAAATAAAAATAGTTCGTTGTATAACAACTAATTCAAAAGATCTCCTCGATATATTTCACCATGTCAAATTTCGTGCGATTCCGATATCGTGACCATTGATTTGAATTTATTTGGTGGACCACTTTTGATGGTCTCATCTGCATAATCTGTCCTACATCATACTCCTCTTCTTCAAAAGAACTCGTCCTCGAGTTCTTCCACTCTTCAATTGATGTTTCTTTGTATTTTACATTCGGCAAAAGAAGAGACATTTTCTTGACTTCAAATTTCTTTTCAATAATATCGATCATGTAGAAAATTGAATGCACCTCGATTTGTAGCCCAAATTTCTTCGCCATAGTAGTAGCCGCAAAGTCTTCATTGTTATCACTGCTGATGATGACATCCAAAACACTCTTGTTGATGTCCTGCAACACGAGCTTCTGTAGGGGCTCTTCCATCTTAAGAGTCACCGCTATGGACCGTGCAAACAACTCCTCTTGTTCTCCTTCAACGACATCTTTAGAATCATCAGATAACACAACATCCTGTGTTTCTTTATTGTTCATGTCCTTATCGATCTCTGGTTCAACGATGAGGTTGACCCGCTCTCCTTCTTCTTCTGCAAACTCAGCACCATCATATATATCATCACCGTCAATTGTGTTGTTACTTTTGTCCTCATCAATATCTGATTCGACCAGATGTTGATCATAGGATTCCATCTTCAAACTCTTCTGAATTTTTGAAGGACTTTCTTTGGTCGCCTTCATCGATCCATCAACCATAATCTGCACGCTTGATCTCTCTAATTGTGATTCCACCATTGCGGCTTGGCGACAATTTTGATACAATGGGGGCACATATCGTTCATAATTTAATGGTAGAAATTGATCCATGAGAAGTTGTTTCATCTTCCTCCACGTACGAACAAGTGCCCTTCCTCGCCATTGTCGGGTTCTCTGAAGTTGGTCCCACCAAGCGGCGGCCCCGCTCTTCAATCGAAAAGCCACCAATTTGACCATCTTTTCTTCGGGAACCTCCATCATCTCAAAGAATCTTTCGACCTTCGAGATCCAATCGAGAAAATCCTCGATCTGCATATTACCATTGAAATACGGGATATCCGCTTTCAATCGGTAATCGTTGTACTCCATACGCCGCCCTCTCGGTTGATATACTTGAAACTCTCCTTCATCCTCCGAGTCTTTCTCATCATCAGGTTGATAACGAGTGAGACGTCGAACGGTGTTTTGAATAATAGGTCGGCCTTGGGCGACTCCCTCGGCGCGTCTCCTATCACCTTCAGGACGTGTGTTATTGGCGTTGAGGTTCAGGCCAGCGATCATTGTGCGGATCTCCTGCAGTTGTTTTTGTATCTGATCTCGTTGTTCCCACATCTGATCACGTTGTTCCCCGACCGCCTTCCACAGATCCTCCAATCCACGACCAGTGTCGCTAGATTGGTCGTCTCCCACTCCGTTATTTGCCATCACAACAAGGCAAATCCTCGCTCTGATACCAACTAACGCAGCGAAAAACTAGATAAAAAGATCCAACAAGCGTTGAGATCTCATAAACACCTTGAATCCACAAGGAAGAAGCCCCAAAACAAAGGGAATTTGAAATATTATTGATAAAAAACTTAAAACCGTAAATTACAAGTCTGCTATTTATACTAATAGCATAAAATAAAAAAACTTACTAAAAATAGTAAAATCTGAAAACTAATTTTTCAGATTCTATGAGATCCTAAATGATCATAGGAATTGATAGAAATCAATTCCGATCTGTTATGATTGAGATATCACAAATCTAAAACTTACTAAAAATAGTAAAATTTCTAATTTAAAGCCCTAAATAAATGAATTTCGAAAAATAAAAATAGTTAGTTGTATAACAACTAATTCAAAAGATCTCCTCGATATATTTCACCATGTCAAATTTCGTGCGATTCCGATATCGTGACCATTGATTTGAATTTATTTGGTGGACCACTTTTGATGGCCTCATCTGCATAATCTGTCCTACATCATGTTCAAATTTAATTATCACGCATGATTAATCATAAGCATGAAAATTTGTAAGAAAGGAGTAAAAGAACTACTTTCAGTGGTTAGGCCTTAGCACCCTTGACTAATAACTGTTGTATTGTTTTGCATGATCTATGAAGGAGACTAAAAGTCATGAAGTTTTGATTTTAATTCTCTCATCTCTCTAATATGTCACATTGTCACCCAAACTATTATGTTCTTTCTTGGTACAGCAAAGAGGCTTCCTCGAGCTCAGCCGGTGCAGAACCCCGCGGGAATGGTTCTAATGGACAGACCAGTGGAACGAACCGCCGGTGCTTCTTGCTGCTCCTGAAAATGGAAATCACTGTTATGCTTTTGCTATGCTCATTTCTTCTTTAGGTCACTTTGTCTTTTCTGTTTGATTTTCGTTTTACATTCTTTCAATCTGTAGATGAATGGATGCTGGTCTTTGTGTTTTTTTGTTGAGGCTTCACGTAAGTTGTAACATTATAATTTAGCCTCTTTAAACAAAGTATATAGCTTTTTAGCAATTTTTTATTTTTTCAATTCAATGGGTCCATTTAGTGCATTATAATTAATCCCAGGAGTGGTCGTCTCAGATATAGAGGACCATGTAGGTGTATACCTGCCCTTCCTTAGACAACTATATTAAGTAAAGGATGGACGACATGTATAAAATGTCATTAGACAAGATGCTCAAAGAAGCAATTACAATGGATGGCTGGATTGGTATAAATTTAAAATTCCCTGTACTTCCAACTCAGAAGTTACATTTACTTTCAAGAGGTGGGTTTGGAAAAACAAGTAGAGTACACAGTGGATAAGAACCCATAACCCAAAGGGTTGTATGCAGAGAGTGATCCACATTACCATGAAATTGGAGGTGTCCTTACACCTCTGCGATAAACACGAGGGACCAACAAGAGGGGTTTGATTTGGAGGGTCTCATGGTTTTTTGTGGTCCCATTCTTTGGTGGAATCATCACTATTTGGTTTCTGAACTGAATTATTCATTGAAGCCAATAACTAAAGAGATTAGAGATCACTAGTTCAATAGTTGGTTTAACCAGATTTACAAATTTAGAGGAGTGGGGTGGAAATAATTATACCTAATTTTGATCCATGATTTATTTTTATGGTCAACCTAGAAGTGCAGATGTTATGTTATATTATCAAAATGACGAAAGAGATACATCATTTGTGTGTGTCTGTGTAGACAAGTTCTGTACATATGTGACAAGGTTCTGTATAATAAGTGGCCGCACAGGCAATCAGCCGACCGAACCACCTCGGGCAAAAAACGTCCGTATGCTGGTTGGGGCGCACAAGATCTGTCACTCTAAAAAAAATAAAAGCAAACAAAATTCCCTGGTCCTAGTTTTCATCCTTACTTCACTTCTTCAATCTCTTCGAGACCTTTAGTTCTTCATTGACAACGAAGACCTCCGAGATCGAACTCTTCATCGATGACGACGCCCTCCGATCGATGATGACGCCGCAGCCACTGCCCTCCAATCTCGGCTTCTTCTTCAACCTTCTTCTGCCTCTCTCAATCACTCATTCTCTCTAACTCTGATTTTCTATCCTCTCAAATATGTAACAGTCAAGGATAAAGTGACACACATGAGTTTTTTTTATATATTTTAAATGAAAAAATGACTGTGTTTTTATTTATGAAAAGTAACACATAGGTTGAGAGGGATCAACATTAAACATATTTAGGCATGGTTATTTTTAATACTAATGTGATAATGTGACATGGGTTTATATAATTAGTTCACATGGTGTTTATGCTTATCCACAACCACAAGTATCACATAAAAAAAATTGTGAATATTTTTTTAAAAGTTGTTTTTTAATATGTTTTCAACTGTTGTTCGTAATATTAATATAATAATGTGTGATTAAAAATGTGATAAAAATTATGTCTGATTTGTAATATCTTCAAAATTTACAATACTATCTCTTGTTAAGAAATCATTACCATATAATCATTTTTTATTAATAAAAAATTACAGAATCTCATATATTCCTGCATAGCGTATATACTCTGTCCAGTACTCCAACCGCACCCAAACCGCATATGCAAACACTAATGGGTGATACACCATCAAAACAAAATGTGGCGTATCACGCAAATGTTTACAACTGCACACACTCACATGAATTCATTTAGAAACTTGTATGTCCAAAAGAAGCTTATTTGACTTGACTCCTCGTACACTCATGGATTTTTCAGCATGTTTAGAATAATACAATCAAGCAGTTGAGAACCATGAACCTAGAAAAACCGACACCTAAGGCTTACACCTTTCAAATACAATCCTGGTTTGGACATGAGTGACCACAAGGGCCCCTCCATAGGGACTTGATGGTATCTTTTACTTAAGAAAGTTGAAAACACTGCCCTCTCACATAAAGGACCATTGAAGAATTAAAATGCCCCCTTATGCCACTTACACTTACGCATAAGCTTGCATTTTCCTTTTCGAAAACGCCTGGGCATTCGATTTTCTTGAAATATTAAAGTTGACCCCCGTACCAAGATTAAAATTGTCCTCATTTACACTCGTTTCGTGTCCTTCCGCACATGCTTGAGAAGAAATTATCCCACTCTCATACTTAAGATTTCTTTTCTTCACTCATGCACTTGGAATCCCTCCCTTGCGTACTAAAGGCATGGTTTTCCGCACTTTATTTTTTCACATTATCTTTCCATTTACCTTAAGATGAGTTGTAGCCCTTGACGATTCAAGCAAGAAGGGCTCGAAAATCAGTGTAGAGGCACAATCCGGACAGATTTAACACTTGGTCCATGGAAATGATGTTTTTATAGGTCTTGAAGGTTAAAACACTTATGAAGACTTTCAGCAGTAGCAAATAGAAGTAACAGAACCAAAAATTGCCCCAGGCAAGGGGCTGCTTAACCCGACCAGCCGCCCCTCACCAGGCGGCTAGAATGCACTAGCCGCCCCTGCCCCCTTCTTTTTTCAGGTGAAATGCCCCAGGCAAGGGGCGGCTAAACAAAACTAGCCACCCCTCCCTGGGCGGCTAGTTTTTACTAGCCGCCCCTTGCCTACTACCCAAAAACTTGATATCAGCTTTATTCTTTTCAACTCTTCAACTTTTCATACCTATGAAAGACATTCTCTTCCAAAACCTGTGCACACACATTTCATACACATATTCATACATAAAACTTGCATAAATACAAATCAAACAACCACCAAAACCAAAATCATACACCAAACCATCCATCCATTCATCCATCTACGAAACCTTAGGAAGCCATTCCACATACACAACCAAATTAAAACCAACAAAACTAAATTAAAAACACCCATGTTTGTTCATACACCAACAGAGAAAGAGATGAATTGTTCATAAAAAGAAAAATTCAGACCTAGTTAAACTCAAAGAAAGTTTTAAAAGCAAATAAACAAAAGATAAATGGGTAAGAATCCAAAGCTTTCATCTAAATGTCTTGAGCTATATATCACTGAAATATCACCTGAGTCAAAAAGAAAAGAAGAAAAGCATGAGTTCCTTGCATATATACTATTCTTCTATCCAAAACCAAGACACAAGGGAATATACCTCGGAGTATCATCGTCGTCTGTGGGAGGCTGAGTCGAAGGAGGAATGACCTGACCTAAAGGAGGTGGTAGCTGAGGGGAAAACTGAACCTCCGGAGCAGCAGGCATCTCTCGAACAGAAGACGCGGCCCTCGCATATATCCCACAACTCCTGGACGTCGAGGGACGAGAAGCGCGATTGAAAGTGGCCTCGATAGCCAGAGAAGCCGAGACAGAATGCTCGGGCTTAAGAGGAAGGAGGTCGAGGTCCGCCTCGGTCATAACCCCTCCACTGACCAATTTCCCTCGCATGGTGGCTTCCCAGAGGAGGACTTGCTAAATATCCCTATCTCTACGTTCCAACCTCCCTTGAAGACGCGTCTCCACCGCTCTTAACCTCTCCTCGAGCTCTCGTGATCTCGCCTCAGCAGCCCGGAGCTTGTCCTCGCTCGATCGAAGTGCCTCTCGATCTCTATCCCCGGCCACCTGGAGAGAACGAAGCAAATCCACCATCAAACCCCCGGGAACGCCCACCGAAGCCTCCAACTCCGACACCCTTGTCTGGAGGGAGTCCCTCTCGCGGCCTAGGGTGATGAACTCCTCCTCTCTTGCTGCCATCATGGACCTCAGCCGGTCTGTCTCCTCCTCAGCCCGTAAGGCCCTACCTCTCGCCTGGCCAAGCTCCACCCTTGTGGCCACCAACTCACTCCGGGCCACATCCAACTCCCTCTCTAACTCAAGCTCTCGCTCGGAAATCATGGAAGGAGGGGAGCAGAAGAAGAAGAGACACCGACAGCTCTCACCCTCGACAAGGCGTCCACCTGATCCTGTAACCGACGCCTCTGAGCCCTCAAGTTCTCCACTTGCCCACTACGCACTCGATGGTGCTCATTGGCAGTCTTTAGTCTCTTCTCCATCTCATTCAACTCAACCTGCAAAAGAGACACCACTCAGAAAATATTCAAACAGGAAGAGAACGGGAAAGAGGAGAAGGGTTTCTAACTTACGTAGGCGTCCGGGATCTCCTCCTCCATCGTCCCAAGGATGTCCGCGTACTCCTGACGATACCAAGCCAGGTAGTCGTCATTTGAAGTCACCTCGGGTCGACGCTTCACCAAGGCACCCCGGCTCATCCATCCTGCCACATATGTCGCATAGTTCCTCGGGAGGTTCGTATCCCGAGGAATCCCGGCCACAGGGATTGGGGGACACTTCTGCAAGGGAGCAGGCACCCACTGATGGTACCCAAGCTGGCGGATGACCTAGCTGGTCGCATGAAACACGACCTCATTGAAATAGATCAGCCATATGTCCCGCGACAGATCTTCGGGGACTGCCTCCTCTGTGTAAGGCCTCCAAGTCATCTATAAAGCATCAAAAGATAGGAAGAGCGCTTAGCCAAAAGAAAAATCGAATACAAGCTAAAGAAACTCGAAAAGAATATACCTCTTCCTCCGTCAAAACGCGGAAGGCCTCCCGGAACTGAGCAAGACGATGTAAGCGCAAAGATCCCCGGGGTGCCCACCTCATAGCCCAAGGGAGAGCGCGATCAAACGGAGCCAGAGTCGGGCAATCAATGGCGAAGTGCTCATATCCAAAGATCTGGCAAAAGGGGGAGGAAATTATCATGACCAAGTGAACTAAACTAAGAAGGAAACATCTACTACTCACTTACACATACCTGAAGGAATGGTGCGAAGCCGCCAAGATTCTTGCCCCCGGCCCTCTTCACCTTCTTCGAGAACTCCGCAAAAAGATGGGCGAGCATCGCCGCTCCCCAGATATAGCGCCCCATGCCCTCCAGGTCCCACATCAGCAACAGAGAATGAGAGGAGACCTTGTCAGATGCCGTCGAGAAGAGGACCCAGCCGAAGAAATAAAGAAAAAACGCTCTCAGCTCCCTCTGTGCCCTCTGTGGACACGCAGCCGCCTCTCTCGCCTCAATCATCGCCCGTCTCCTCTCGAAGCTAGCTACAGCTTCACCCTTATGGCGCTCTGTGAAGGAACCAAGGCCATACTGCCCCGAAAGCCGCCCCAAAGGGATCCGGTTCAGCGTCTGCTCCCGCTCCACAAACTCCCACTCCCCGATCAACTCCTGGAAGAGCGCCTTGTAATCAGCAAGGGTGGCCGCGACCACCGCCTCCCTTGAAACCGGAAGACCGGTAATCCGATGAACGTCCTCGAGGGTCGGCATGACAGCATCGATGGGGAGAATGAAATTACAGCTCTCCGGATCCCACCTCTCTGCCAAAGCCTCCACGTAGGGCCGGTGAACGTGGAATGGCTCGATGAAGAAGAAGGCACGAAAGCCCACTCCATCTACCAAACTCCTCTCCCTCTGACCCAAGGCAGCGTACCACCTCTTCGTTTCATGCCACAGAGCCCGAATACGGTTCGGTCGCTACAAACAAAACAAAAGGAACATATGTTAGTTCAAAAGCAGTCAAGAAGTAAGCACCCAAGTCTACAAATTCATTTAGAAACCATGCTTAGCAAAAAAAACTATTATATGCTAAAACGAAAGCATGAAAATAGAAGACTTCACACGTGGGCCCACCTCCAGTTATTCGCAAAACACTTCTTCATATGACCACCCGTTCTACCCTCTTATCCCACCGTGGTCATTACTTGCATGCCTTCCCTATTTTACCGTCTAGCATGATTATACACCTTTTTACGAACCCACCCAAGCATGTGAAGGAACTTAGACCCGTAAATTGCATACACATATTCTCTCTTACTCCACCATGATCAAATACGTATGAAAATGGATATATTCTGAAAAATATAAGCATGCTAAGCCGTGTCATTTTCCTTCCTTTATTTATATAACGAACATGGATGCACATATGAATATTGTCCCCTTTTTCTTTTCCAACCCAAACCCCATATTCGCATGCTTACTATCCCACCGTGATTAATTTATACATACAAGCATGCCTATAAAAACACATACTTATAAATACTACGCAACCACCTATTTATACCACAAATATTTAGAAGAACAACACATATATATAAATAAAAGGCTAGAGCAAAAGTGTCAGAAGAATACCACGGCCCGTGTGGACCTGGGAGCGTCCACCTCGGCCTCGTCAGAATAGTCCATCCCGTCGTCGTCCCCCTCCTCCTCATCCTCCTCGAATACGGCCTCCTCGGCCTCAGCCCCAATACCAACACCGGCCTCTGCGGCCCCTGTGTCCACGCCCTCGGCCTCCCCGGCTTCCTCCCTAACATCAGCCTCTCCGACCTCCTCCGTGCCCGCCGCACCAGAGGCTAAGCCCTCGAAAACACCCATGGCCCTTCTCTCCTCCTCCGCTGCCCTGGCCTCTATGGCCTCCCTATCCAACATCCCAATAATGGCATCCAATGACACCCTCTCACTCTCACTCACCCCCTCGACCTCGGCCCCTCCAACCACGACCTCAGCCGGTCCTCCAGCCTTTGAAACCACCTCCTCGACCACCACCGGTCGATCCCCACGCCTTCTCTTATGTGTATAACCTATTACACTACCTCCTGCCTCCGAGACAGCCCCCAAAGAAGCACCTACATCCCCACCCGCGCCAACCGCCGGTGTCTCCATCGTTTGGGTCGCCTCCTCCGCGGCCCTCCTCTCCGACTTGTCACTACCCGACGAGCCCGACCCCAAGACAGCCCTTCTCTGTTCTCGGGAAGACCTTAGGCGCTTCATCATCGAAGCCGTCTTCTTCCCCTTCATCATCTCCTCCGATTTCGCACGAAACAAGAGATTCAAGAGGATCTAGGGCTTCGAAATCAAGAAGAAAGGGATCATGAAAGGCAAAAACAAAGGATTCAAGGTGTTTTAAAACCAAAGTTTTCGATTTGAAACCGAAGAGAAGAAGAAAAAGAGGGAGAGAAACCGTTTTTGAAAAGTGGGAAGAGAGAGGGACTTTATTCAGTTATAAGGGACCCAGTTATGGGGCGGCTACCCACGAGTAGCAGCCCCCACTCGGGTGGCTAGTTTCAACTAGCCGCCCCACCCAGTTTCCCCATTTTCACTTAAAAACCCTTTCCAACCTCTTTTCAGCCCTAGTTCCAAGGTTTTTCTATACCAAACAGTCATGTATTGGTTTATTTCCAAGCACTACTTGATCAAATATGACTTTCCTGAAGTTTTACCACACTTCCAGTACCGTTCAATTCGAATTTCTTCAGTTCTGGTTCTTTTACAGAGTTTTTTTCCCTTCGGATGATCCAATCCACCAACTCAAAACACTTTACTTGCTTTCTGTCGGCGATATCCCCTCCTTGTTGAGCTTTCCAAGCACGGGAACAGTAGGTACGAGAAAACTGACGCTGGGCTGCTCCATGCACGATAGCTAAGAACCCCGACCGCGGGTTGGATCACTCACCATTTTACTTTTCCCGCCTCCCACTTGGATCATCATTTCGGTTGAAAATTCTAGTCAAGACCTAGCCTCTGACAGTTTAAATCAACTCTCTGAATAGTATTGGTCGTATTGTCTTAACATCTTGAAGGTCGGGCCGGCCAAAATAGGGGTCTCTTTTCTTATCATCAGTCGAAGTATTTCCTGCTTCGCGCAAAGACCCCGTCCGATGAGGGACATTCGTCGCATGATCCTAATACCCATCGAGTATACTATGGGTATGTTGCTCCTAACGCTTGAGGTATCGTAGTATATCTCTACCTCGTAGCGGATATCTTGTTATCCAGTAACACCAAGTGTTATGGTTAACAGTTGTTCCTCCCCGAGTGTCCCAAGAGCCTCCCTCCGGGAGTGAGGGTGAGGGCGAGGTATGGTCGCGCCGACGCGTAGCCTTGTTATCATTTGGGTTTCTATCCATGTTTTTCCTTGAAAGGAAATTGCCTTAGTATTGAATTGTTGTTATAGTGTTTGATTTCCAATCACTCACTGAGCTTGTAGCTCACCTCTCGCGTACTGTTTCTTTTACAGGAGCGGTATTGGGCGTGGAGCTGGAGCTTCCCTGTAGTGTGATCTTGCGTGTGTGGAGCGTTCCGTCCGACGGGTGGCGAGTACGAGGCTGTCAGCAGTCCTAGAGTCATGTACTGTAAATCGTGCGTGTTGCACATGATGTATTTTATTTGGATTAGACTTGACTCTCATTGGACAATAATTGTGTATTCAAGTCTGTAATAATATTTTTGATTTATAGACTTATTGTTATTATATGCTTCCGTTTTTCAGTTAGCTATCATTTATCTTGCTTTGCCACCTTGTGTGTTGTTGTTGGAGTCATTGTTGACCTCAGGTATTGATAACTGATATTAATTATATTACCACGCCTCGGGGACGGCTACCCTAGGGCGTGACAGCAAATGCATACGCCACTCCATTGTAACTCTTGACCTATAATCCAAGGTTTAAAAATTATATTACAGTAAAATGTCTAATCAAATAAAATAGTGATATAAAAAAATAAAAAGTCCAGATAATGGAAAAACTTCACTAACTATAATAAACATATACAAGCAATAGAGAGATGGATTGAATAAGCATTTTCTTGTTTAAACCATTATCTAAACACACACAATTCTCTCTTCCTTTTTTTAAAAAACTTTTTATTCACATGCTTCAGTCGAACACAATAAATAAAGAACAAAATACAAATCGATACAAAACTCTATGAGAGTCTTAGGAACATTTTCTTGTTGACAACATCCTCTAAACACACACATATCTCTTCTTTCTTTCTTTTTTCTTTTTTTCCTTTTTTTTTGTTTTTTTCCTTCTCTTTTTGCACAATACATAAATAACAAAGATACAAATCAACACAAAACATTACAAGACAAATAACAATAATAGTTTTTCATCGCTTCATGACTTCACATTTGATAGAAGTATCATCAATTCACCTACAAAATAGAATAATATAACTTCATTATCTTTATTTAGTTGGTCATCTTTTGTCAAAAGTCACAAAATAATTCAAGAAGAGAACTGAATTACATTGATTTCACACAATAGGAGTAATCAAATAATTCTCCTTAATAATTGTAGCATGTGAGGGACCATAGATATGGAGAGATTTAGCAACAAAAGAAGGAGCAATATATGACAAAGGGTTTTTTATTTATTTTTAAGTACCCATAAACCGTAGGATTTAGTGATTGATCCCTCACTTTTTCATATTTTGGTTTAAATATCCAGATTTAAAAGATATGTTCTTTTTTAGTCCCTTCCAGTGACTAAAAAGAAAATTAAATAATTTAGAGATAGGTCCCTCCCAGGGACTAAAAAGGAACATATCCTTTAAATCTGAGGACTTAAAACTAAAACATGAAGAGGTAAGGGCTTGATCGCTAAATCCTATGGTTTATGGAGACTTAAAAATAAAAAATCATATGACAAATTATACCTCAATCTTTAATAAGAGGATGAATAAATGACAATTAAAGGGGAAACAGTAGAATAAATAAGAAATATTATAGTAAATTCAGAGATTTTCAAATTGAATAATCTGTACATCATCAACTATACAAGTCTTGGACTCCCTTTTCTTATGCAACTTTTCATATATTTACTAAAATTTCATTCATATTTTCTGCTACATTAAGTTATATATGTTTTACAATTAATAATACAACAATAAAACAGTTTTACATGTAAATGAATTACTCTTGTTAAATACCACAACTTTATTTTTCATTTTCCATATTAGATAGTTCCAAAACATATATATATATACTTTTTCTGTACTAAAGCAAAAAATGAAACTAGAAAACATCAAACATCACAAAGAATGCTTCACTTCACTTGCATGTTCCCCAAGACCAAATGGAGATCTGGTATTTTAAAGTAGGCCTTAATTAGTCCAGACATTACTCAACTCAATGAATCTAAAATAATATTAAAAAGTAAATAAAACTTGAGCAAAAGTGGAGGTCAAATGAAGAAAATACGATAAAGTGTTCTCTACATCCCTTGTTTGTTAGCTTGCTAGATTAATAAAGTTGAAGGCCAAAGCTATCAATAAGTCCTTAAACATGAATCCTTAACTCTGTTAATATGAAGTTGAAGGCCAAAGCTATCGATCAATCCTTAAACATGAATCCTCAACTTTGTTAATATGAAGCTAATGAGCTAAAACCTCTTTTTAATCCATGAACAAGCATGATTTCTTCTAATTGTTTCTTCTTATTGTATATGAGGCTTTTGACATAATCAAATCATTCATGCCTATTGTCAAATGCAGTAAGTATTCATTATTGATTTACATCAAAATAAACACACAAATTTCTATATTACAAGTAGGCTGAAAAAAAAAACAATAGCATAACAACATTAAACAATAGAACGATAATGAAGAACTGAGACAGAGAAAATAAAGGCCAAATAAATAAACTTAATGCTCCAATTAAAAGATCTACTAAGTTTGAATAATTGATATTACCAGAAAGGTATTACTGAACTCACAAATAAAACATAACAAATAAAAAATCAATGCAAATCCCTAATTCAAAATCAAATATATGTAGATAAAGATAGACCAAGTAATTAGTAAATGTATCATCCTTGAAGCAACAACAACGTAATAGTAAGTGCCACGAAAATTCAAGTAACAAAAAGATGAGATAAATAATTTATTACCACAATCAAAAGGTCATCTTGTAGATCTTCTTCTTGTTCACCACCACCATGATGATTGTTGATACCATTCTCTAATTACTCTCTCTCTCTCTCTCTGTTAATTTTCAATTTTTTTATAGTCATATCACTCACACAATACATAAATACAAAAATACAAAACTCTAGAAGAGTCTTAGGAACATTTTCTTGTTGACAACATCCTCTAAACACACACAAATCTCTCCTCTTTTTTTTCTATTTTTTTCTCTTTTTTTTCTTTTTCCTTTTTTTTCTTTTTGCACAATACTAAATAATAAAGATACAACACAAAACATTAAAGAGTCCTATGCATTACAAGACAAATAAGAATAATAGTTTTTCATCTCTTCATGATTTCACATTTGATAGATGTGTCATCAATTCACCTACAAAATAGAATAGTATAACTTCATTTAGTTGGTCATCTTTTTTCAAATGCACAAAATATTTCAAGAAGAGAGCTGAATTACATTGATTTCACACAATAGGAATAATTAAATCATTCTTCTTAATGTTTGTAGCATGTGAGGGACCACAGATATGGAGATATTTAGCAACAATAGAATGAGCAATATATGGCAAATTATACCTCAATCTTTAAGAGGATGAATAAATGACAATTATAGGGGAAAAAGAAGCATAAATAATAAATATTACAGTAAATTCAGAGATTTTCAAATTGAACAATCTGTACATTCATCATGAACTATACAAGTCTTGGACTCCCTTTTCTTATGCAACTTATCATTTATTTATTAAAATTTCATTCATGTTTTCTGTCTGCTACATTATGTTATATATGTTTTACAATTAATAATACAACAATAAAATAGGTTTATATGTAAATGAATTACTCTTGTTAAATACCACAATTTATTTTTCATGTTCCAAATTGGATAGTTCCACAAACAGATCTAATTTTTCTATACTAAAGCAACAAATGAAAGTAGATAACATCAAACATCATAAAGAATGCTTCACTTGCATGTTCCCCATGAAACCATTTGGAGGTCTGGTATTTTAAAAGAGGCCTTCATTAATCCAGACATTACTTAACTCAATGAATCTAAAATGATATTAAAAAGTAATTAAATAATTAAAACTTGAACAAAAATGGTGGCCAAATGAAGAAAATATGACAAGTGCTCTCTAGATCCCTCTCGCACTTTATTTGGTTAGCATGCTAGATTAATGAAGTTGAAGGCCAAATATATCAATCAGTCCTTAAACATGAATCCTCAACTTTGTTAATACGAAGCCAAGGAGCTAAAACCTCTTTTTCATTCATGAACAAGTTCTAATTAATTGTTTCATCTTATTGTGTATGAGGCTTTTGATATAATCAAATCATTCATGCCAATTGTCATATTGGGTAAGTATTCATTATCGATATACATTAAAATACACACGGATTTCTATATTACAGGCAGGTTGAAACGCAACAATAGCAGAACAACATTAAACAACATAACAATAATGAAGAACTGTGACAGAGAAAATAAAGGCCAAATATATAAACTTAATGCCCCCAATTAAAAGATCTACTAAGTTTGAATAATTGATATTACCAGAATGGTATTACTGAACTCACAAGTAGAACATAACAAATATAAAAGCAATGCAAATCCCTAATTCAAAATCAAATATATGCAGATGAAGGTAGACGAAGTAATAAGTAAATGTATCATCCTAAAAGCAACAACAATGTTAAGTGCCACCAAAATTCAAGTAACAAAAAGATGAGATAAATAATTGATTACTGCAATCAGATGGTCATCTAGTAGATCTTCTTCTTCATCTCCATCACCATGATGATTGTTGATACCATTCTCTAAACACACACAAATCTCCTTTTCTTTTTTTTTTCATTTTTTCATTTTTCATTTTTTTTTGTTTTTTTATATTCACTTCACTCACACAATACATAAGAAACAAAAGATAGAAATCAGCATGAAACTCATAAGAGTCCTACCCCATAGAGATATGGGTTAAAGAAATATTTTCTTGGAGATAGCATCCTCTAAATGCCCACAAATCTCACTATTTTCTCCTCTCTTTTTTTCCTTTTTCCTTTTTTTATAAATTTTTTCTTTTTTTTTCTTTTTTTTTTCCCTTTTTTTTACTCTCATTTCATTCACACAAAATAAATGAAAAAAAAACAAATCCACAAAAAACTCTAAAGCGTTCTAGTGCCCATCAAAACGCCACTTTTAAACATCACAAGAGAAATAAGAAGAATAGTTCTTCAGCATTTCATGACTTGGCTTCAATATCATCTGTTGACCTACAAAATTGAATAGAATAGCTTTGTTTAGCTGGGCATCTTTGCCAAATGTCACAAAATAATTTCAAAAAGTATCAAATCACATTGTTTCTCATGATAGAAATTAAATCAATCTCTTTAATATTTATAGTTAATGACTCTAGATATGAATAGATTTAATTAAAAGAAAGTGATGGAAATTTGTCCTATCACCACTGTTCGCCCTGAATATGTATAAAATGTATAAACTGCAAAGAAAGCAATCACCTAGGCTCCCACCTAAAAAGGGCCTCAAAATATAGAGAAAAAAATTGTATAAAAAATTTTAACTTTTTATTAAAAAAAAATTAAAATTATTTTTTTACAAAACTGAAAATGCCCACCATTTATTTTTTTTGAATTTTTATAAAAAGAAAATTTCAATAGAAACATAATTTTAAGTTAAATATATTCAAATTATATTTAAATCTGATTGTTATTTAACTAAGTTTTTATAGTCTTTGGAATTTCTTTAAGGCTTCGGATTTTCTTTTTATGATATAAATAGTGTCATACCTAGAATAATCATCAATAAATGTGACAAAATATTCCATTCCCTGTGTGTTCATTTAAAAGTCCACATATATCAGAATGAATAATAGACAACAATTCATTTGAACTTTATTCTTGAGGAAAAGAAAGTCTAGACAATTTTCTAGATATGTGTGGTTCAACATGTAAGAAAATCTATATTTATATTAAGTATTAAATCATTATTTGACATTTTTTCATTTTATCTTATTATGTGTTAATAAGAAGAAGAAGAAGAAGAAGAAGAAGAAGCAATTTTATTTTCCAAGTTTAGCTTATACAATCCATCCATCAAGCCTCCCCAAAATAACATATGATCATCTTTCCCTACAGAAACTTTTCTGGAACGAAAACAAACTTCAAAACCTTTTTTTATCTAAAAGTGGCATAAAAATTAAATTATTTCTCGTGAAAGGGACATAAAGAACATCAGCGTAGGAGGTTGTTATCAGATATGGGTAATGGAATATATCTAATTCCCACAACATCGCAATATGTGTTTTTCCTATGTAAATGCGATGTTCGCCGGATTTTACATATCTTATTTTACTAAAATTAAGCATAGTCGGGAAGATGAAAAGGAACACAGAGTTGCATGATCAAGAAATAAATATAGTGCATTGACAAAACTTAGAATAAGACTATGAGAGCAATGTTACATTCAGTCCTTTTACAACTCCAAACTCAATCTCACATATCTCGTTAGTCGTCCAGTGAGGTATATACCTCCTTAGGTGAGATATATACCTCAATAAAAAAATTTACATTCGTTAAAAATGAGTTCATTCAATTTGAAATAGAGCGATATGCATTTTTCATCAAAATATATGCCATGACGATGTTTACTATTTTTAAAAAATTAAAACACGTTGGCACTATTCATGGGACTATCCACAGTATTGTCCTTGACATGTTTCTTAGAAAAAAAATCTCAAAATAGAGAATTTAAATTAGATTTTCTTTAGATCACAAATACTGTTGAGTTGGCATGTTTGACCTTCCCATATGGCTTCCATTGATAAATTCTTCCTGGTCATCTAAACAGAATATCAAATAGTCATATCAAATCCACTGTGGATATAGGCATGTTTTTAAAATATTTATGTATAAATATGATAGAACCTCATCCACATTACTAAAACCACTTGAAAAATCGATCAGAAATCCCAATATATTATCATAAGTTCTCGTGAATTGATAACCCAGCACACTATGATAGCCCCAAAAAATGCATATCCCCGACCACTTTAAGAATTTCAGAATATTAATAATTACTCCAAAATAATTATGATTTCATATTCCATTGAATATATCATAGTATTCCATATCGCCAAGCTTTGTATCAAAATAATATTGATATATTACTGACCTTAGAAGACTGATGATAACCACGTTAGTAAAAGGCAACAGAAAAATTCCAATAGTCTTGATATAGACTCCTGTCTTTCTCAGACATTCTGAATGCACGTATATATATGGTCCGCTCTTATATATATCCCTGTTTCAACAAAAACATTAACCGTAAAATACATTATTCACAACAAATAATAATATAAATAAAACATTTCCCAAAAGGAATAATGTTTTTTCAAGTCCATAAATATTGACAATTCATTGAAGAGCATGATCGAACATTTAAGGAAATATTCAGCACATATAACATATATGTATAAAATGTATAAACTGCAGAATATAAACTACTCCTACCACCAATGTTCACCCTGAATATAGGCATAAAAAGCAATCACTTGGGTCTTGGGCTCCCACCACAATAGGGCCCCAAAATCTAGAAAAAAAATTGTATCAAATTTTATATATATATATATTTAACAAAACTGAATATGCCCACCATTTTTTTATATTTTTATAAATTTTTGTTTCGATATAAACATAATTTTAAGTTAAATATATTCAAATTATATTTAATTTGTTTCTTTGTTTTATTTGTTATTTACTATTTTGTAGGGATTATATTTTATTTTTTATTTGATTTTATCAAAATTTAAAAAAATTATATTCAAATCTAATTGTTTTTATGCCTGTTACACCCAGATCCATTTTCAGCCTCAATTTCAGTCATATATGCATCGATAGATTTATCGATGCATATGTTCTCGTTAACATGACATATGTTTCGAAAGAATTTTTTTACATTTTCTATAAATGCATCCATGCAATTCATTGAAGTATATGCTTCATTTTTATAAAAGCATGTAACTCATTAGATGATGTATATTATTTTTAAAAATTTTGAAACACATATAAACTGGAATTGAGATTGGAAATGGGGCTGGATGTAACATTATCCATTGTTTTTTAACCAAGCTTTTATAGTATTTGAAATTTCTCTAAGGCTTCGGATTTTCTTTTTATGATAAATAGTGTCATATCTAGAATAATCATCAATAAATGTAACAAAACGTTTCATTCCCTATGTGCTTTTACATTTTAAAGTCCACATACATCATAATAAATAATAAACAACAATTTATTTGACCTTTGTCATTTTAAGAAAAGGAAGTACTGTCTAGACATTTTTCCAGATATGCATGGTTCACATGTAAGAAAAATCTATATCTATATATATTACGTATTAAATCATTATTTGACATTCCTTTCATTTTATCAATAATTATGTATCCTAACCTTAAATGCCAAATAATAGGATCATTAACAAATAAATAAACATCAACATATAAATGAGAATCAATATAAGAAGAGGAATAACCAATTTTATTTTCCAAGTTCAGCTGAAACATTCCATCCATCAAGCTACCCCAAAATAAAATAAGACCGTGTTTCTCTACATAAACTTTCCAGAACAAAAACAAACTTAAAAATCTTTTTGATATAAAAGTGGCACAAAAATTAAATTATTTCTCATCAAAGAGGCACAAAGAACATATGTGAGTAGGAGGCTATTGTTACCAAGTATGGGTAATGGAACAGATCTGATTATCATAACATCGCAATATGTGTTTTCCCCTATGTAATGCAATGTTCACCGGATTATACCTCTCTCATTTCAATAAAAGCATAGTCGGGAAGATGAGAAGAAACAGAGAGCACCACGATCCAGAAATAACTATAGTGCACTAAAAACACTTAGAATGAGAGTATTGTTACATGCAGTCCTTTTACTGGTCCAAATGCAATTCCATATATCTCGTTAGCTAGTCATCCAGCGAGGTATACACCTCCTTAGGTGAGGTATATACCTTGATAATTTTTTTACATTTATTAAAAATGAATTCATTCAATTCAAATTTAAATGGGGTCATATACATTTTTCATCAAAGCATATATGTCAATAGATAATGTTACTATTTTTTAAAAATTAAAACATGTGAGTAGTACTGTTCGTGAGACTGTCAACAAGATTGTTCCTAACATTTTGCTTAACATTTGCCTTAGAAAAAATTCTCAAAACAAAGAATTTAATTTATATTTTCTTTAAAGGTTTTTTATTTTTAAGTCTCCATAAACCATCGTATTTAGTAATCGATCCCTCACTTCTTCGTATTTGGTTTTTTGTCTCTAGATTTAAAAGATAATCCCTTTTTAGTTCCTCGGAGGGACCTATCCATGAATTATTTGGTTTTCTTTTTAGTCTCTAATAGGAACTGAAAAATAACATATCTTTTATATCTGAGAACTAAAACTCAAATACGAAGAAGTGAGAGACCGATCAATAGTTTATGGGGACTTAAAAATAAAAAACTATTTCTTTAAATCACGAATACTGTGGATTTGGCATGTATGACCTACTCAGGTGTCTTCCATTGACAAATTTTTCCTGGTCATCTAAACAGAATATCAAATAGGTCCATCAAATCCACTGTGGATATAGGTATGTTCTTAAGAAATTTATGTATAACCTCATCCACATTCCTCATCAAACCATAGATTCATTTGTGAAAGACAAACCACATAATTTTGAAGACGAACTACACAGATATATGAAGACCAAAAATTATACACCACAAGAACAAGAAAAAACAAAGAAAATTAATTTGGAATACCTGAGTGGTACAAATGGATCCGAATGAATGTATCCCACTCCAAAACTTTAGAGAGAGACAGAACTGAAAGCAATGAATGGAGTTTGAGTGATTCAACTTCCCAAAACTATTCAAAAGAGAGATGGTCAATTATGATTTCATATTCCATTGAATATATCAGAGTTTTCCATATCGCCAAGCTTTTTATCAAAATAATATTGATATATTACTGACCTTAAAGTATAACAAGACTCCTAGAAGACTGATGATAACCACGTTAGTAAAAGGCCACAGAAAAATTCCAATAGTCTTGATATAGACTCCTGTCTTTCTAAGACATTAACCATAAAATACATTATTCACAACAAATAATAATGTAAATAAAACATTTCCCAAAAGGAATAATGTTTTTTCAAGTCCATAAACATTGACAATTCATTGAAGAGCATGATCAAACATTTAAGGAAATATTCAGCACATATAACATATATGTATAAAATGCAGAATATAAACTACTCCTACCACCAATGTTCGCCCTGAATATAGGCATAAAAAGCAATCACTTAGGCTCCCACCACAATAGGGCCCCAAAATACTATTTTGTAGGGATTAGATTTCATTTTTTGTCTGATTTTATCAAAATTTAAAAAAATTATATTCAAATCTAATTGTTTTTGTTCGCTGTTACACTCAGATCCATTTTCAGCCTCAATTTCAATCAATTTTTTTTATAATTGGGACAGGTTGACCAGACCTAACTCGACATCTGAACGGGTTTGGGTTAAAGTTTTATAGTCCTAGTTCAATTTAAATCTGGACATCTGAACGAGTTTGAGTGATTCAACTTCCCAAAACTATTCAAAAGAGAGATGGTCAATGTTTGGGAAATAATTTAAGAAATAAATAATCGAAATATTACCAGTGAAAGCAAATGGAAGCTTCACGTGACTTAGTTATAATATTAGATAAATCGGAATAAACAAAAACCCAATTGGATGAATGTGAACCTTATTTTAATCCATTTAAGAGCATCTAAATCCCTCTTTTGCGGTGCAGATTCCTTGTCTCCATTCTCCTAGTGCACAGTCTCCAATTGGATGAATGTGAACCTTATTTTAATTCAAACTTTGTACTCTGATTTGATTAATATTAGGATAGTTTAGCCTATTTTTTCAACAACAAATTTTTTATTTATAATTGGGACAGGTTGACCAGACCTAACTCGACATCTGAACGGGTTTGGGTTAAAGTTTTATAGTCCTAGTTCAATTTAAATCTGGACATCTGAATGAGTTTGAGTGATTCAACTTACCAAAACTATTTAAAAGAGAGATGGTCAATGTTTGGTAAATAATTTAATAAATAAATAATCGAAATATTACCAGTGAAAGCAAATGGAAGCTTCACGTGACTTAGGGTGCGTTTGGTTGCGCGATTGTGATTACAGGAAGCTGCGTTTACAATCACGCAACCAAACAGTTTTGTAATCGCAGTTTTAAACCCAGCGATTGCAGACAAATAGTGCCCAAAAGCTGCGATTTCAAAAAGCTGAGAAAGTGAGCTTCCTGCAGAATCAGGTTTGCAATTGCATATTCCTGCAGAATCAATTTTACAATCGTGCAACCAAACGCACCCTTAGTTATTATATTAGATAAAATGGAATAAACAAAAACCCAATTGGATGAATGTGAACCTTATTTTAATCCATTTAAGAGCATCTAAATCCCTCTTTTGCGGTGCAGATTCCTTGTCTCCATTCTCCTAGTGCACAGTCTCCAATTGGATGAATGTGAACCTTATTTTAATTCAAACTTTGTACTCAGATTTGATTAATATTAGGATAGTTTAGTCTATTTTTTCAACAACAAATTTTTTTTTATAATTGAGACAGGTTGACCAGACCTAACTCAATATCTGAACAGGTTTGTATTAAAGTTTTATCGTCCTAGTTCAATTTAAATCTGGACATCTGAACGAGTTTGAGTGATCAACTATCCGAAACTATTCAAAAGAGAGATGGTCAATGTTTGGGAAATAATTTAAAAAATAAATAATCAAAATATTACAGTGAAAGCAAATGGAAGCTTCACGTGACTTAGTTATTATATTAGAGAAAATGGAATATACAAAAACCCAATTGGATGAATGTGAACCTTATTTTAATTCATTTAAGAGCATCTAAATCCCTCTTTTGCGGTGCAGATTCCTTGTGTCTCCATTCTCCTTGTGCACAGTCTCCAATTGGATGAATGTGAACCTTATTTTAATTCAAACTTTGTACTCTGATTTGATTAATATTAGGATAGTTTAGCCCTTTTTTCAACAACAAAAAAAATTTATAATTGGGACAGGTCGACCAGAACTAACTCGACATCTGAACGGGTTTGGATTAAAGTTTTATCGTCCTAGTTCAATTTAAATCTGGAGTGGAGCAACGCTAAACTTATTTCGGTTTGAGTTTGGGTTAGGAGTTTGGGATGTTGGGATTTTAATATAAAAAAACCCATAAACCCTAGATCTCATGCAGATCGATGAAGAAAAGAGAAAATATATGCGTACTTGTCATCATTGTTTTAAGGATATGATGGTAGGTCTTTCTCCTCCAAGTCCCTCTCTTTTGCTTTCACTCACGCAATGATGGGATGAGTATGAGAAAGAGAATTTAAGGTTTGGAGTGGGGACATCAACCATTTATATAGACAACCCAAATTCTGTCTTTGTCCATCATAATGACTGGAATTATAAATGGGTCCTTAATAGGTTTTACATATAAAAATTGAATATGTACTCATTTAATACATGTGTTATTAAACGTGTATAAGAGATGTGTATTTAACCTTATCAACATCACTCATTCATTATTTGATAATTAACAATGCTTAATAACGTTATCTATGTAGGCCCACCATAAAGAAATTTCTAACACGGGAAACTCAAACCCATTCAAAACCCAAATTGAGTGATAAATCTAAGAATCTTGATATCCAGGCCCCAGTTTTCAGGCCCCAGTCACAAGCCTGGGGTTTTCTTATTGGTTATCTGTTTGATCTTTTCAAAAAGTTAAAATAACAAAATACAATACTATCATTCACTTAATACCTTATGTTTTCTTCCTCCCGAAACACATCTCAACTTTTTCAAAAAAAAATTAATCATTTCTTTTATACGCATCCGCCACTTGAAAAAATAATTCTGGCTGACCTGTTCATCTTCGGCAACCGGCGTCATCACCCTTGGATTCCTCTCGCCGCCCTCTATTATATGAAATGTGGTTCGATTACCTTTCCAGCCCTCCGGATTCCACCAACTTCGATCTGCACCTCCACCTTTTCATGAATGCAATTGACTTTTGATGAATGTAATTGTATATCATTTCATACCTGATAGATTAAATGATTTCAATTGTATAACATTCAATTTAAAATTTGTAACTTTCTGATTAACTGTATATGTAACATTTGTTAAATGAAACTTATTTTTCATAATCTGTAACATTTGTTAAATGTAAATTTTACTTTTTTAAAATAACTTAATTTGACAAATGTAACAGTTTCATTTTGATAAATTATATGTAACATTTGTTAAATGTTTCGATGAGTTATCTAAAGAAATAGATGTCACTCATGTTTTATGTTTTTTGTATAGCTTAGATTGAAGAGTGTAATAGAATTTATTTTTTCATTAACTAAATTTAGCATTTGTTATGGGCTTGTTTTGATACTGTGCAAATAGGGGTGAGTTTTCATTTGCACTGGGTCAAACACAATATCTTATTTGGTTATGATAATTAAGTGTAACAAATAAAATCTCAGAGTTCTCATTTGCTCCATCAAATGGGATAATCAAAATCTCAACCAACCTCATGTGTTGTTATTTGTATTATTTTCTCACCTCTCAAGTGTATATAAAGAAATTTTACATTTTTACCCTCTAACAAATTTATTAAAGTCCATATTATTTAAAACAAATATTTCTTCTCGGCTGTCGTTTACTTGCATTAACAGCACAAGCAAAGTATGAAGGTCGCGATTGGCACGGAGAGGGCGGGCGAAGGTCGCAGTGTACGGAGCGGGCGGAGCGGTGCAGATGAAGGTGGAAGTCGACGCGGCAGTGACGGAGGTGAAGTTTACTCTAAAGGGAAAGAGGCGGAATGGGTGGTGGTGTCAAGGAAGCGGGTGCTCCAACAGGGCAGCTTGGGGCCGGGGCACCGTGCGGTGAATTGCCGGGAGCCACCAAAATGCTGGAGATGTGACAAATGGGGACACAGAAGCTACAATTGCAGTTTTACCATGCCACGGGTGAGGACGACATCGGAGGTGGGTGTGGTCAGGAGGACGGGGACAGGGTGCGCCACCTCCGCATCTCCGGTCCCGTTGACGAGACCGGAGGTGGTCATCCCCTGGTCACAAACTCTAGCGAATAGGGAGGAACGTTTCAGTAGGAGCATCCTTTTGGGGTGGGAAGGTGATCAGGGGGTCAACTGGGGGGAGGTGGAAAAGGCAATTGGGGATAGGTGGAAGGAACTCCCTCCCTTCGAGCTTTGGGCCTTGAGTAGTCGTTTTGCGATCCTCAGGCTATCGAGTAGATCGATTATGGAGCTGTTCATCCGTGAAAAGAAGTTGACCTTACAAACGGGTATTGTTCTTTTTTCGATCTGTGATATGGGTGCCGGGGGTCTCTCACAGAATGGCCGCAAGGTGGTGTTGACTATGAAAGGATTGCCTCTGCTCGTTAGATCTGAAGAGGTGATTAGGTCGATTATCAGGTTTTGGGGACATCTTTTAGAAGTCTCTGAGCTTGAAACTGAAGGGGAGCGGTTCTCGGTCTTGCAGGTAGTGATCTGGATGAACTCCCATGGCATTATCCCTGCTAGTGTGACAGTGAGTTTGGATGGGTGGTGTGTCTCCATTTTACTGAAGGTGATGGGGTCCCATGGAGGACAACGGTCTTTTGCAGAGGTGGTGGTGGGGAACCTTGGGGGTCGATGAGCCTCTACAGAGGTGGCGGAGATCATTGGGGGTCAGCAGAACTCTGAGGAGGTGGTGAGGGGGAAGGTGGTAGAGGGGGTTCCGCATAGGTCTTCTAAGGGACCGGAGCGACTGCAGGAAGGGCAGCGAAGTGGGCAGGTGGGTGCATCCCCTCCGGGTGATGTTCCGGCTAGACCCGAGGCTCAGGTGGGCAACGCTGGTCCAGATGAAACGACCCCGATCGTTGGCGTGTTGCAGGGGTGTAGTCAGATAAAGATGACAGAAGGGTCCATTCATGAGTATAGGGTCTTTTCACCTGCTGCAGAGGAGGTAAAGACAGTCAAAGTACCTATATTAGAGATGATCCACATGCCACCTGGTGGGACAGCAGTAGGTGGGAAGACTGTACTCCCTATGGACGTTGACGGGTCCCTCCATCCATGGTTAATGGAGCCTGCAATACCCAAAGATCAATGCAGGGACGTTGACGTTGGGATATCTAGGGCATCTCAAAAAGGGATGTCGCTTCTTAGAAGGTCGGTGGAAGGGGGTCACGTGGATAAATTTGGGCCTCTGAATTTGGTGGGTGTCACTAGTGCTAATGGGGTTAGTGTGGGCTCAGAGGGGGTGAGCCATAGGGGTGACCCGGCCCAGGGACTCAGGAGGGCTCGACCCATAGATGGGCTATTATCAGAAAGGGATCCAGATCGTAATAGTCCGACAAGAAATGTTGAACAGGAGTCTGAACCAGAGCATCTTAGTGGGGGTTCGTGGTCATGTCATATGAAGGAGGATGGTAAAGTCGTCTGGAGATGGTTTCCCTATCCTAGGCGGGGTGGGCTGTTTCCAGATCAGGAAGATTTTGAGCCAGCCTCAGTGGAAGGTGGTGCTGGGAAGTCAGCCTCTATGGTGGTGGAGAGACAGGGAGGGCAAATGAGGTCGATGGGGGATGACTCGGTCGTGCATGGCATATTTTCGAGTCCACCTGGGACCGGAGAAGTGCGTTGGATGGTTGCTCTGGCTGGTGTGGGGGAAGGGATGGCTAGTAGCTGGTCACGGCCATTGGAGATTACGGAGGCTGGTCCAGTGCCTCGTTTTCAATCGATGATCATGGAGGTGGCTACTCGGGGGAGTTGGAGGTGGATGACGTGGGGGAGTTTGTGGAATCTCCGGGCTATGGCAAGGGCATAGATCTGGGGTTCTTAGTGTTGGTAATTTGATACAGACTTCTGTTGAACACTTCGAGTCGCGTTACGATGTCGCTCTCCTTAAAACAGTATTTGCCCCTTATACAGTGTGCATAGGGTACTGCAAATCTGTCTGCAGGATAACTCGAAGAAATTTTCACCAGCGTTTGCACGGACGATGGTAAACAGAATACTGATGAAAACCCAAATGAACCAAGACCCTTGTATTAGGCTCTGCAGAAACCCAATACAAGAACACTCTTAGGAAAAAGAGAATTTTTTTTTTTTATTGATAATTTGAATGGTAGGAAATCATGTCTATTTATAGACATAGGAGCACCTTTTCAATGCATCTCTTGAGGTTTAACCACCTCCAATCTGGACCGTTGGATCTTCAGTTACAAGATCGACGGTCCAGATCGATCACCATCCGATGCACCCTTTTCGATGGCACCCCTTCGATTAGTGTAACCGTTTCTTGATCGATCCAACGGTGCACGTTGCATCGGACGGGTCCACTATCTGGACGGTCCAGATCGCATCTGATGGAATGATCTCCACCATCTGATTACCCAAAAAGAAAAGGCTCCAGCTCCTAGCGACGATGCGTACGTGCGAAGTGCCAAGTGCGCCATCAAAGCGCCACATTGCGCCCATCGCACACGCGCACGCGTGCGCGTGTGCGGACGGTGCTAAAGCACCGTGTGCATAACACCTTACCATTCCTAAAGTAAACATTACTTTATACACACCTCACTTTATATAGTGAGAAACTTTTTCCTCTTTAACCGATGTGGGACTAAAACCCAACTCAAAGTTACAAACAAAACCCAACTTACAAAACACATGAAAATACATTTTGAAAAACCTTTAACACTTGGCAGCCTCCCCGAGGTCCAAGGTGCGCATAAAGAGTTTTATCTCGGAATCAATGTTTGAGGAGGCACCGCGGATGGACTGAGCGGGCACCAGTTGAGAGGACTTGTTGAGTTAGGGGGCCGCAACAACTGTTATATGTTTAACATACTTTGCTGGAACATTCAGGGTCTAAATGATCTCTGCAAAAAGGTGGCAACCAGGGACCACATTGCTGGGCAGAAGGCTAATATATGCTGCAGCCAAGAAACTAAAATGCCAGTTATAACCCAGGCGGATGTAAGGGTGATATGTGGAGATAAGCTGTCAAGTTTTGTATTCAAACCCTCGAGAGGCGCCTCTGGAGGGATCCTTCTGTGCTGGGACGACAGGGAAAGGTTCATGATTGATTGGCGTATGGGGAATTATTCTATCTCTGTGCTCTTTGAGGACAGAGCTACGTCGTGGCGCTGGATATGCTCATCGGTATATGGTCCGTGCGAAGATGAGGACAAGGGGGGTCTGTGGGAGGAGTTGAGCTCGGTAAAGAGGGATTGGGGCTTACCGTGGTGTATCCTCGGTGACTTCAATGTGACTCGGTTCGTTGAGGATAGGAATCAGCCTGGGCCTATATCCCCAGCTATATGGAGGAGTTCTCTTCATGGATTACACAGGAAGAGCTACTGGATTTGCCGATCCCTAATCTGGGGTTTACATGGAGCAACTTACGGGAGGTCCCTTCTCTCGCTAAGCTAGACCGGATCTTGATTGACAATGGTTGGGAAGACGCCTTCCCTCTATGTTCGGTGTCGGGTCTACTTAGAATAATATCTGATCACTCTCATCTAGTGTTGTTGAGCGGCTGTGGCGTACGTAGGTCCCCTGTGTTCCATTTTGAGAACTGCTGGCTGCTGGTTCCTGGGTTCAGGGAGTTGGTGGGAGACTCTTGGAGGGTTCCTACGGGGGTATTGCGTGGTGCTAGGGAGGTGGGCTTTAAACTGAAAAGGCTCAAGATGATGCTCAGAAGGTGGGGCAAGGAGGAGGCTAGAAGACTATCTTTTCTTAGAACGATTGGTTCTCTTGGTTATCTTGACCCACCACCCCCTCAAAGGGCCAGGTGTCACAATGTGATAAAAAAATTAGGAGGAGAGAGAATGATCGGTAGAAATGAAGAGAGTGTCAAAAGATATAACAAGAGAAGAAAAGATGAAGGATTTTTTAGAGATACATTTGTGTGGTGGGAAAAGATGGATTGTGACAGAACAGAAGGTTATTTTTTTTTTTTTATATAGATAGAGACAGAGAGAGTTGTGTTAAGGGATAGTAGGAAGAGGAGGTTGAAGAGGTTTTTGGAGAGAGTTTTGTGTGAATGAAGATAAGGCGAATTAAGTTTTTTTTTTTTTTTTTTTGAGAGAGAGATTTTGTTTTTCGGATTGAGGAAAGAAAAGTTAGGAGGAGGAGAGGGATAGAAGAGAATGTGAGGAAGGTGTGTAGAAAGAGATTTGTAGAAAGAGATTTGTAAAGGTGGGCAATTATTCGAGAGAGTTCCGTGGAAGAAATTAAAGAAAAATGAGAGGAGAAGGATTTCATGTTGGGTAGGAATTGTTTACATTAGTCTATGGATAAGAGAATTTTCTATTTTATTTATTTTTGTTGGGGGCGGGTGGTGGCTTCTTGAAAAGATATGAAAAGAGGATCTAGTTGTGATGTGATACCATATTACAACACAGATATCTTCACACACTTAATGATGTTAAAGATCACAATTTATAAAAATGAAGAGGAGTTACAAGAAGTTACAAATTAAGTGTTATAAGTATTTACAAGTAGTTATGATTTATTATATCTAATAAAAAGAAATTAAAAATTATTGAAGGCTAGAAGTGATGTGTCACACATATTAAAATTTATAGGCTGCCTAAAAATGGATGCATTTTTTAGTCAATGAATGGGTTCCAACGACCAAAATCCAACATTAATGCATATCCAATTACTTTCCACCAAAACAAAAAAAAGGCACATCCAATTACGTCCTTGGTAATGCAGTGAAGCTATATGGATTAGATGGATTAATTAATATCTTGAAACACAAAACCAAACAAATATTGAATAGCGTAAAGTGTATGAATATTGAGTTTTTGGAATTACCTCAGAATGAATTGAATAGCATAGATTGCATGAATATCAGTATTTGGAATTACCTCAGAGTGGATCCAATCACAGGGTCTCTCCCTACAACTCAAAGGTGAACAACATAGGAAGCTGATGCTCTCAAGAGTCTTGGACTTGGCTTGTTAGATTACCCTGAAATATAGATGACATGGTCAACACATGTAAAGGAAATTATTTTACAGCACTAGTTAACTAATTGGCACAATTTCAAGTTTTTTTTTTTTTTTTTGAAGTGCAGAATTGTAATTTCCCGTCATACGAGCACATACCAATACAATTGCAGTTATAATAACAAAAATTAAATGAAATAACAACTAGAAAATTTCTTATGTCCACCAAAATGATGGGTAATCGATTTTTCTCATTTGAGTGAATGTTCAATTAAAATAGAAATCATTATCTCCCATCAACATTTACATAATTACACATCAATTCCACTATATGGATGAATTATTTTAAACGATTCTGATGTAACTATATAATTATACGAAATTTTATTATATCAATGATTAATTTTTTCAAATCATATAAAATTTCAACATAGTGAAGTTCTATTTATATTTAAATAAATAATAAAACAAACAAAGATTCCATCGATTAATTTGGTTGTTTAATGCTTAGCATTTCCGGTTGACAATTGAGTCTCCGTTTGGATTCGCGGCGGGGACAAGCCCGCGTTTTGGAAATACAGCGGGTTCACCCGTGATGGAAAAATATTATTTTGCTGTCATTTAGAAATTCGGGGAAACGAGGCGTCGCACAATGTTTTTTTTTTTTTGTGATGTGAGACGGTATGGACGCCAAATCCAAAAATCATTTAGATTTGGAAATACAATTTTTACACACCAAGAAGCATTTTAAAGCTATGAGCCTAATCAGGGACAAAGTGGGCAGTATCTTGCTGTATAAGCCTTGGGCATTACATACCATCTCAAGAATCATCAATATTTATAAAATATCATTATTCGATTTTAGAAGATTTTGTTAAATATTTTAAATTTTTATTTTTATGCATTCCATCATATATATAAATTAAATTTTTTATAATTTTGATGAATAAAATTTTAAAAATATCTTCTAAATACGCGAAAGTTTGATTGAAATTTATTAAAATTAATTTCTGCCAACGTTAAACTCATTCATAACAAGATATATATTAAGAAAAAAAGAAAAAGAAAATAGAGTAGAGATTTTTTCTCAAGTAAAAGTTATTTTATGTGTTTAATTAAAATTCGTCAATTAAGTGGATGCGAATTTCATATAGAGAGTTAATGATTTAAATTAGATAAGGGCATTTACATAAATTAAGGTAACAAAATTCTCAAAGAATATTTTTAAATATAATTTCTAAAAGTGACTACAGATTTGGTTATTTTCAAAGTTTAAAATTTTCTATTGGACAATTTTTCTTTTTCAAAAGCGTTCAATTGCACATCCAAACGTAAAATTTTTATATCAGCACTTAAAAAAAGTTTCATCGATCAGTACATATTTGGATAAACGACATGTGTCTAATAAAGTGCATTAATGAGATTCTATGAATGATTTTTTAATTGATAAAAAATATTTAACTATCCGATGGATACTTATAGTCCATTCACACACATAATGATGAGACTTACATTAGTACATACTGATATGACAAATTTTTTATCCAAACCTGCCCTAGAAGGTTTTAGTTTGAACTGCGGAACGATCATTGAATCACAATTGAGACTTTTTATGTGGTTGGATTCATGACTACAGAGTTTCATTTTCCATGCTTGGAAAAATTCAAAATTTCATGTTTGACAGATTGAAAATATGGAACCGCCTTCCTTGAAAAACAATACAAAAATCAAATGACTGCACAAAAAAAAGCTAATTTTGGAAAATTTTGAACATTTGATCTGGCCGACGGTCGTATGGTCGTTTTTACAATAAACTTCATGAAAGATTATTTTTAAAACTAATTGTACATCTTTGCATGATATATTAAAAAAAAAAGAATAATTAAATGGCAGAAGAATTGGGGAGATCTGCACTTACCTGAGCATATATGGAGCCGATCTCAGCTTCCTCGCCCTCAACTTAGAAGAGACACAACGAGCATGGAAGACATAAAAATAGGAGGCCAAAGCACTAAATCAAATGCGCATGAAGGGGAAAGAAGGGAACAAATGCGTATGTATCATTTTGTTAACTAATCTTGAGCCCTTCTCCACCTTTTGAAAAATTAAAGGTTTATTCTTTCCGTACTCTCTTTACCTTTGAGAAATTAAAGGTTATTCTTTTGCACCTATTTGCATATACTATATAGACTTGATATATTACTGGATAGATAATTAATATCAAAAGAATAAATCATTTTATGTTTGGTTCTGTTTTTGTTATTATATGTTGAAAAACATAATATAAAGTGTTTGTTGTTTGATTTACCAAGAATAAGTTGTAGATAAAATGTGAAAAATTGTTAATAAGAATTCATTAAAGGTGAAAAAATGACTTCAAATATAATGATGACCAATTAAATGGATTAAGTGGGATAACACAATTTTTGGAGACTTGGATACCAATAACCCCCCCCCCCCCCCGGCCATTCGGGCTATAATATTATGGCAAATTATCATCCACGTATAACACGCAAAAAAAAAATGTTTTTTTAAATATATTTACCCAATATTCCACTATATTATATATCTATTATTCTGCCTGAGAATGAACGAATCACTTCTTGGAGATCTAGCTTAAGGCCCCGTTGGGACCGGGTGGTGGGAACGGCATCAGGGGAAAGCAATAATGTGATGAAGAAGCGGAGTTTTGAAGCATTACAAATGCGAGAAAAAAAAATCCTTCCAATAATACCATAGAGCCGGAAAAGCGTTTTCGTTTGGTTTAGAGGTGGCGTTCCACTGTGTTTGCCAGTGCAAATGCGCCCACATTGCGGTCCCAAACAAGCCCTAACATAAAGACGAATCATGGCATGGGTTGGTCACACCACTTAGTTTTTTTTTTTTTTTTATACTGAAAGAACAACTCTTCTTTGACGAAAAGAAGATATACCAAAGTTAAAGTTTTTCCCTTTATTCCAAACTTGGTGGTAGCATATTCCAAACTTGGTGGTACATAAAAAACAAAGATACAAATCAACACAAAACATTATAAGACAAATAAGAATAATAGTTTTTCATCGCTTCATGACTTCACATTTGATAGATGTATCATCAATTCACCTACAAAATAGAACAGTATAACTTCATTAACTTTATTTAGTTGGTCGTCTTTTGTCAAAAGTCACAAAATAATTCAAGAAGAGAACTGAATTACATTGATTTCACATAATAGGAGTAATCAAATCATTCTCCTTAATAATTATAGCATGTGAGGACCATAGATATGGAGAGATTTAGCAACAAAAGAAGTAGCAATATATGACAAAAGGTTTTTTTATTTTTAAGTCCCAAAAAACCGTAGGATTTAGTGATTAATCATTCACTTCTTCATATTTTGGTTTAAGTTCCCAGATTTAAAAGATATGTTCATTTTTAGTCCCTTCCAGGGATTAAAAAAGAACATATCATTTAAATATGAGGACTTAAAACCAAAATATGAAGAAATGGGGGATTGATCATTAAATCTTATGGTTTATGAAGACTTAAAAATAAAAAATCATATGACAAATTATACCTCAATCTTTAATAAGAGGATGAATAAATGACAATTAAAGGGGAAAAAGTAGAATAAACAAGAAATATTATAGTAAATTCAGAGATTTTCAAATTGAATAATCTGTACATCATCAACTATACAAGTCTTGGACTCCCTTTTCTTATGCAACTTTTCATATATTTACCAAAATTTCATTCATATTTTCTGCTACATTAAGTTATATATGTTTTACAATTAATAATACAACAATAAAATAGTTTTACATGTAAATGAATTACTCTTGTTAAATACCACAACTTTATTTTTCATTTTCCATATTAGATAGTTCCACAAACATATAGATATATACTTTTTCTGTACTAAAGCAACAAATGAAACTAGAAAACATCAAACATCACAAAGAATGCTTCACTTGCATGTTCCCCAAGACCAAATGGAGGTCTGGTATTTTAAAGTAGGCCTTAATCCAGACATTACTCAACTCAATGAATCTAAAATGATATTAAAAAGTAAATAAAGCTTGAGCAAAAGTGGAGGTCAAATGAAGAAAATATGATAAAGTGTTCTCTACATCCCTTGTTTGTTAGCATGCTAGATTAATGAAGTTGAAGGCCAAAGCTATCAATAAGTCCTTAAACATGAATCCTTAACTCTGTTAATATGAAGTTGAAGGCCAAAGCTATCGATCAATCCTTAAAAATGAATCCTCAACTCTGTTAATATGAAGCTAATGAGCTAAAACCTCTTTTTAATCCATGAACAAGCATGATTTCTTCTAATTGTTTCTTCTTATTGTATATGAGGCTTTTGACATAATCAAATCATTCATGCCTATTGTCAAATGCAGTAAGTATTCATTATTGATTTACATCAAAATAAACACACAAATTTCTATATTACAGGCAGGCAGAAAAAAAAAACAATAGCATAACAACATTAAACAAAAGAACGATAATGAAGAACTGAGACAGAGAAAATAAAGGCCAAATAAATAAACTTAATGCTCCAATTAAAAGATCTACTAAGCTTGAATAATTGATATTACCAGAAAGGTATTACTGAACTCACAAGTAGAACATAACAAATAAAAAATCAATGCAAATCCCTAATTCAAAATCAAATATATGTAGATAAAGGTAGACCAAATAATCAGTAAATGTATCATCCTTGAAGCAACAACAACGTAATAGTAAGTGCCACGAAAATTCAAGTAACAAAAAGATAAGATAAATAATTTATTACCGCAATCAAAAGGTCATCTTGTAGATCTTCTTCTTGTTCACCACCATCATGATGATTGTTGATACCATTCTCTAAACACTCTCTCTCTCTCTCTGTGTTAATTTTCAATTTTTTTAGACATATCACTCACACAATACATAAAATACAAAAATACAAATCAATACAAAACTCTAGAAGAGTCTTAGGAACATTTTCTTGTTGACAACATCCTCTAAAGACATACAAATCTCTCTGTTTTTTTTCTTTTTCTATTTTTTTCTCCTTTTTTTCTTTTTTCCTTTTTTTTTCTTTTTGCAAAATACTAAATAATAAAGATACAACACAAAACATTAAAGAGTCCTACGCATTACAAGACAAATAAGAATAATAGTTTTTCATCTCTTCATGATTTCACATTTGATAGATGTGTCATCAATTCACCTACAAAATAGAATAGTATAACTTCATTTAGTTGGTCATCTTTTTTCAAATGCACAAAATATTTCAAGAAGAGAACTGAATTATATTGATTTCACACAATAGGAATAATCAAATCATTCTTCTTAATGTTTGTAGCATGTGAGGGGCCACAGATGCGGAAATATTTAGCAACAATAGAATGAGCAATATATGGCAAATTATACCTCAATCTTTAAGAGGATGAATAAATGACAATTATAGGGGAAAAAGAAGCATACACAATAAATATTACAGTAAATTCAGAGATTTTCAAATTGAACAATCTGTACATTCATCATGAACTATACAAGTCCTGGACTCCCTTTTCTTACGCAACTTATCATTTATTTATTAAAATTTCATTCATGTTTTCTGTCTGCTACATTAAGTTATATATGTTTTACAATTAATAATACAACAATAAAATAGGTTTATATGTAAATGAATTACTCTTGTTAAATACCACAATTTTATTTTTCATGTTCCAAATTAGATAGTTCCACAAACAGATGTAATTTTTCTATACTAAAGCAACAAATGAAAGTAGATAACATCAAACATCATAAAGAATGCTTCACTTGCATGTTCCCCATGAAACCATTTGGAGGTCGGGTATTTTAAAGGAGGCCTTCATTAATCCAGACATTACTCAACTCAATGAATCTAAAATGATATTAAAAAGTAATTAAATAATTAAAACTTGAACAAAAATGGTGGCCAAATGAAGAAAATATGACAAGTGCTATCTAGATCCCTCTCGCACTTTATTTGGTTAGCATGCTAGATTAATGAAGTTGAAGGCAAATATATCAATCAGTCCTTAAACATGAATCCTCAACTCCGTTAATACGAAGCCAAGGAGCTAAAACCTCTTTTTAATTCATGAATAAGTTCTAATTAATTGTTTCTTCTTATTGTGTATGAGGCTTTTGATATAATCAAATCATTCATGCCAATTGTCATATTGAGTAAGTATTCATTATCGATATACATTAAAATACACACGGATTTCTATATTACTGGCAGGTTGAAAAGCAACAATAGCAGAACAATATTAAACAACAGAACAATAATGAAGAACTGTGACAGAGAAAATAAAGGCCAAATATATAAACTTAATGCCCCCAATTAAAAGATCTACTAAATTTGAATAATTGATATTACCAGAATGGTATTACTGAACTCACAAGTAGAGCATAACAAATATAAAAGCAATGCAAATCCCTAATTCAAAATCAAATATACGCAGATGAAGGTATACGAAGTAATAAGTAAATGTATCATCCTAAAAGCAACAACAATGTATTAGTAAGTGCCACCAAAATTCAAGTAACAAAAAGATGAGATAAATAATTTATTACCGCAATCAGAAGGTCATCTAGTAGATCTTCTTCTTCTTCTCCATCACCATGATGATTGTTGATACCATTCTCTAAACACACACAAATCTCTGTTTTTTTTTTTTTTTCATTTTTCTTTTTTTTTTTTGTTTTTTTATATTCACTTCACTCACACAATACATCAGAAACAAAAGACAGAAATCGGCATGAAACTCATAAGTCCTACCCCATAGAGATATGGGTTAAAGAAATATTTTCTTGGAGATAGCATCCTCTAAATGTCCACAAATCTCACTATTTTCTCCTCTCTTTTTTTCCTTTTTTTATAATTTTTTTTCCGTTTTTTTACTCTCATTTCATTCACACAAAATACATGAAAAAAAACAAATCCACAAAAAACTCTAAAGCGTTCTAGTCCCTTTCGATAGCAAAAAAAAAAAAAAAAAAAACATCACAAGGAAATTTGAAGCATAGTTCTTCAAATATTTCATGGGTTCGCCTCAATAACATCTGATAGGTACCTACAAAATTGAATAGAATAGCTTTGTTTAGCTGGGCATCTTTGCCAAATGTCACAAAATAATTTCAAAAAGTATCAAATCACATTGTTTCTCATGATAGAAATTAAATAAATCTCTTTAATATTTATAGTTAATGACTGTAGATATGAATAGATTTAATTAAAAAAAGTGATGGACAAATTATATACCTCAATTAAAGAGGGTGAATGAATAAAGTTATAGGGTAAAACATAATAAACAACAAAAAGAACAATTTGTAGATATCATTATTAGAATAAAAATGGAGGCATATATATACTTAAGCCTGGAAAGAGGCAATACACCAAAAAAAAAAAGAGTAATAGAAACATAAATAAAATGGAGGGTACAAAAAGGAAGGATGTTCAACTCTACATCTCTGTCATGGATGTGCATGGTTTTTTCTATTTGTTTCTCTTATAGAAATAATGATTTTTACAAAATCAAATCATTCATGTTGAGCAACATTTTCATTAAATATTTATGATCGATATTCAACAAAATAAATAGATGACTTTCTATATTACATGTAGATTGAAAATCAACAACACAACATAACATTAAACAGAGAATTCAACCAACGTTTTAGTAGTTACAAAGAACCGAGATTTAGATAATAAAGAGGCCTAATACCATAACTGAAAGATTATTAATTTGGAAAATATTTTTTTTCAAGAGAAGAATAAATATCCAAAGCTAGATTGTTATCAGAAAGATATTACTGAACTCAAAGCTGAACCTAACAAATATAGATAATCGATGCAAATAACTTGACATCAAATACATGATGAGGAAGTTAGACAAAGTGAACTGGAAAACATTTGTCCTAGTATCACCAACATATAACAATAGAAAAACAGAGAGTGCCACCATAATTTATAAATAATCAAATAGCATCACATTTCAATGGGTCTTGCTTTTATAAGTAATAAAAAGAGCTGATAATTTATTACCGCAATCAAATATCATGAACTATACAAGTCCTGGACTCCCTTTTCTTATGCAACTTTGCATGTATTTACTAATTTCATTCATGTTTTCTGCTAATTAAGTTATATATGTTGTACAATTAATAATACAAGAATAAAACAGTTTTATATGTATATGAATTACTCTTGTTAAATACCACAATTTTATTTTTCATGTTCCAAATTAGATAGTTCCACAAACAGATATAATTTTTCTATACTAAAGCAACAAATGAAAATAGAAAACTTCAAACATCACAAAGAATGCTTCACTTGCATGTTCCCCATAAAACCATCTGGAGGTCTGGTATTTTAAAGTAGGCCTTAATTAATCCAGACATTACTCAACTCAATGAATCTAACATGATATTAAAAAGTAAACAAAACTTGAACAAAAATGGTGGTCAAATGAAGAAAATATGATAAAGTGTTCTCTACATCCCTTATTTGTTAGCATGCTAGATTAATCAAGTTGAAGGGCAAAGCTATCAATCAGTCCTTAAACATGATTCTTGTCAATATGAAGTTGAAGGCCAAAGCTATCAATCAGTCCTTAAACAGGAATCCTCCAACTCTATTAATATGAGGCTAATGAGCTAAAACCTCTTTTTAATCCATGAACAAGCATGATTCCATCTAATTGTTTCTTCTTATTGTATATGAGGCTTTTGACATAATTAAATCATTCATGCCGATTGTTATATGCAGTAAGTATTCATTATTGATACACGTTAAAATAAACACATAGATTTCTATATTATAGGCATGTTGAAAAGCAACAATAGCGTAATAACATTAAACAACTGAACAATAATGAAGAACTGAGACAGATAAAATAAAGGCCAAATAAATAAACTTAAGGGAAATTTTTGAAAATAATCCCCTCAAAAAAAAGAATTTCGCTTTTGACCACAGAGTCAGTTTATTTGCAAAACTAGCCCTGAGACTGTTTTGAGCTCGATCAGTGCACCACATTGAATCGAGAATGTCAACACAACAACAACATTAAACAGAGAATTCCACCAATATTTTAGTAATTACGAGAGATTAAGAAAATAAAGAGGCCTAATACCGTAACCAAAAGATTATTAATTGGAAAAGATTTTTTTTCAAGAGAAGAATAAATATAAGAAGCTAGATTGTTTTCAGCAAGATATTACTTAACTCAAAAGCTGAACCTAACAAATATAGATAGATAATCGATGCAAATAATTTGACATCAAATACATGATGAGGAAGTTAGACAGAGTGAACCGGAAACCATTTTGTCCTAGCATCAGCAACATATAACAATAGAAAACAGAAAGTGCCACCATAATTTATAAGTAATAAAAAAGAACAGATGGATAATTTATTACCTCAATCAAATAGCATCATATTTCTTCATCTTCACCATCATCTTCTTCTTCTTTTTCTACTTCATATACTTCAAAAAGGGGAATGAAACGGGTCTTGCTTTTTTCGTCGTCCCACACCAACCCTTCAAACCATTCTTTTTCTCCCTTTACCATTTCCAGGTTGGGTGAACTTTGGGATCCTAGAGGGAGTTTCGTCAGGCGTGGACAATCATGCACGTGGACCTTCAAAAGTGAGGGCAAAAGTTGGACTGGGGAGAATGCCTCTCCTGCTCCAACAACAGAGCAAAAACTTGTAAGATTTGGTAGCTCTCCCAGCTCAACTTCTTGCAACCGAGGGAATAATATTCCTTCTCCACTCACAATATCCTCTCCTTTTTCAGCCTCCCCTTCTTCCCCTCTCACAATAACCTCCATACGATTGCAGAAAGCTATACTAAGTCTCTCCAGGTGTATGAGGTTCTGAGCAAGCCGCAACGGAAAGAGAAAAACTCCCAAACAGTGCTGAATGTCCAAATGCCGGAGGTTGCAGAAGATGCGGGAGAACGGTGAAATGGATTTTCTGAAAGTGGTAGCTGCTGATGATGCCTCCTCCACCACCACCACGTCATAGGGAATCAGTCCCTCCATCATTTTGCAATCATAAACATAAAGTTCCTCAAGGGATTCAAGCGTCTGAGCCAGACTGAGTGACAGGGCATATCTCAATTCATTGCATTTGGTCACATCGAGAAATGTAAGGTTGGAGAGACTTCCCAGCGGAAGCACGGAATCCCCCTTCCATATGCTCATCAACTCAGGTAATTCAATGAGAAACATAGTTCTCAACTTCGGAAGCAATGCTCTGCTGGCCGAACAAGTGCTGATTATCTCTTTCATAGAGTCATGACGTGAGATATAAAGATATTCAAGCCTATCATTGGACATCAGAAGAATTTGGTGAATATTTAGTTTAGAGCAATCATCAACTTTAAGGCCCTTCAGTTCCTCCAAAGAGCCATTAGGAAGTGGACTGCTGCATATACCTGTCAATTTCTCCATGTTTTTTAATTGCAGATTTTTCAGACGAGGGAGTACAGTGCAGGGGATGCTCGATCTGTTTTGATCAATAATGATGAATTCCATTTCATTGCACTTCTCTAATTCCAGAATCTTCATACACTGCAAACCATCGCCACCCGTGGCATCCAACTGAGGGCAGCTGGAATTCACTAGCTCCAATCTTTCTGTTTTATGCAACAACGTACTGACCCAACCCGGGAGACCCAAGTTTGACAAATTGACCCGTATAGATGCCCGTAGAGATGCTCTCTTTTCATAAGTCCAAGAATTTGTAATGATTGGGCCGAGTACAATATCAAATCTTTCTAGTTTTATGAAGACCCTGTCTAGCATGCCTTCCCAATACTTGTCCACTTCGATTGATAGTGTTTTCAATTTGATCAATGACTGGATTTCATGTAAAGGAGCATTTTCTCCGGTTTCCTCGCCCCCAACTTCCCATTTAGTGAAACTACCTCCCACGTGGAGTTCTTCCAACTGGCACAGGTTTGATATCACTTTTGGCGGTATTCTCAGTTTTCCAATCCCTCTCAAATCTAAATACTTCAAACCAGTAAATTTACCAACAACCGCTGACCACGCCTTCACTTTAGTATTTCTTAAGCTAAGCACCTGAAGTTTATTTTGGCTCCCAAGCGCAGATATATCTTCTAGACTCGAACAGCTATCTAGATCGAGCACCTGTAGATTTGTGAGGTAACTCATGGATGCAGGAAGTGATGATATGAATCTTATATAGCAAAGATCCAACACTCTTAGTGTTGTCATTCCCTCAAAAAATTTATCAGGAATCGTTTTCAATTCTGAAAAGTCTGAATTCGATTCTAACAACAAAGTTTGGATGTGCAAACACTCGGGAGGTTTCTCTGGAAGGATACAAATGTTGTTATTAATCAAAGAAAGCCTCTTACAATCTTTCACATTTTCCCATTCGTTCCAATCTGGCTCATTTTGATAAGATTTTGGAAGATAACCTTCATGGTTTTCATTTGATCCGATGTATATAGCGACATCTCTAACCACGTCATGCATTTTCACCGTTTCTCCTTTTTCTCCTCCTTCCAATAATAAGCAGGATGCCTTTAGTTTATTAACCAAAGACAATACTCTATTTTTTGTTTCTTGAAGTGTGTTGACACCTTGCAAAAAACCCTCCCCCATTGCATACAAAGTCAACTGTTCAATGTAAATTTCCTTATCTTCCGGAAACAGACTGCAAAATAAGAGGCATGATTTGGCTTCTGGACTTAAATAATCATAACTCAATTTAAGTTGCACAAACACATCTTTCAATTCAGAAATATTATCAGGAACAGATGCCGTCAGTTGAACCAGCGCATCCTTCCATTCGGGCAAGCTTTTTTCTATCAGTGCCCTTCCAACTGTCACTATGGCCAATGGCAATCCTTTGCATTCATCGGCTACCTCCCTTGCTACACAACACACATTTCCAGAATCAATGGAGGATTCAACCACCTCAGAGTAATCTTTGAACATCTTCCACGAATCTTCTGATGACAAGACTCCCAACTGAATAATTTCTTTGCTTCTCATGGATTTGCAAACTTCTACGTTGCGTGATGTCAGGATGATCTTGCAGCAGTCAGGGGGAATCCCGATATCTGATAAGTTCAAACTCTTCCACATATCGTCCAATATTATAAGAACCTGGCCCACTTGTTTTATTAGACTGAAAAGCTTCTCTGATGATACGCTGTATTGCTTGACATTGAATTCCAATTGCTCTGCCATCTTTTCACGTATGGTATCCAGGTTTGGATTTTGAGAAATTGTCACCATGATAGCCTTTTTGAACATGTTCTGTTCCAATGCTCGCCTCTTGATCTCTTTTGCGAGAGTAGTCTTACCAACACCACCCATTCCATACAAACCGATTTTGTATACTCCATCATTCTGCAATGCATCCATAACCTTCTGCAATGCTAAATCTGTGGACTGATAAGCCTTAAAATCCTCATTGAACAATGATTGGATGACTTGGGTAGGCATAGGCTGTGATATAATATCAAGCTTCTCCTGCAGGAGCTCATCAATCAAGGCTTTCTTTTTCACTGCTTTCTTGCCCAGACTATAACGTGAGCCCAAGTCAGAGAGCCATGTGAAGCACTGTTTGCGTTCTCCTCCGACCTTATGAGCCATTTCCTCTGCAATTTTTTGAACTTCTTCAACTCTTTTCAGCCAGCATGTAAATATTTCTGAGGGTTCTCTTCCTACTTCATTCGCCTGAGATTGGAAATCGTTCATCTTTGGCTCCAAGCTCTTGACATGGTCGTTGAGATCACGGATGTATCTCTCATAATGTATGAAGTAACTTGTGTGGCGTGTTATGGGCTCCCAAAACTGCAAAGCCCCTGTTGCGATATGAATGATGGAAGACAACATGGCTATCTCCCTGAGGAATCACAGAAAAGAGAATAATATCAGTAATTGAGGTCATTACTGGGCTGATAATAACAATGTCTTGTAGAAAGGTTTGTATCATAGGATAACTTGACAAGAAAAATAAACAGGACAAGATGGCATGCTTTGGAAGATTTGAAACTACCTTTAGTATGCCCGATTTCGATCTATCACAGCGTCCCTCCCTTCAAGTTAAGAAAACAAAAGGTACAGTAAGAGGAAGACGAGAGCTGAAGCAGTGAAACAAGATCAATGTGAGTAGCCAGCACCCATGGGGAAGCACTAGCTCTCAAGATTCAAGATTTTAGGCTGCCCCGCTAAAGATCCTAAGATAAAGATGACATGGTCAGTACATGAAGAGGAAAGAAGATATGATTCATAGTGTTATCCACAGGAAGTAATGTAATGACATCAATTCACAACTAATTCATATGGATGACCTGTGCCCAGAAGCCTAGCATTGTGAGAGCATTATTATTATTATGAATACCCAGAGTTTGAATTTTATTATTATTATTATTGATAGCTTGTGAAGATTGGGGACACAAGTGTGGGCCTTTAATATAAGAGGTTGTTGGGCTTGGGTGAATCTAAAAAATGAGCGTTATTAGACGCGGACTGCGGGGACACTCCCCTAGACAGTCTATATACCTCACTATCTATCTAACGAGGTATATAACACATTAAATGAGGTATGAACATCGTTATCATTTTTTCTTCAAAAGTTGTAGAATCGCCTGAATTTCTATCAATTCCGAGGATCTCTTAGGATCCCCTAAATTTGATTATAACCAATTCCGTTTTATACTATTTTTAGTAATTTTTACTTAGTATAAAAGGAAGGCTTGTAATTTAGGGGTTGACAACTTTTATTAATATATTTTTGAGTTTTATTTCTTTTTTTAGAATTGTTGTTTGTTGAAAGATTTCAATGCTTGTTGGACCTTTGTTCTAGTTTTTCGCTGTGTTAACAAAAATATCACTTTAATGTTTGCCAATAAGAATAATAGAAAAGACAATCAAGCAAAAGTTTTCTTACATGGATTGTTATCTATCATGGTATAGATATTAGGGGTGAAATAAGCTTATGTCACACCCCGTATGGGCCTTTTAATTGCAGATTTTTCAGACGAGGGAGTACAGTGCAGGGGATGCTCGATCTGTTTTGATCAATAATGATGAATTCCATTTCATTGCAGTTCGTTAATAACAGAAATTCCATACACTGCAAACCACCGCCACCCGTGGCATCCAACTGAGGGCAGCTGGAGTCCACTAGCTCCAATTTCATATGGGTCTTCTTTTTTCATCGTCCCACACCAACCCTTCCAACCATTCCTTTTCTCCCTTCAGGTTGGGTGAACTTTGGGATCCTAGAGGGAGTCTCGTCAGGCGTGGACAATTATGCACGTGGACATTCAAAAGTGAGGGCAAAAGTAGGTCCGGGGCGAAAGTCTCTCCTGCTCCAACAACAGAGCAAAAACTTGTAAGATTTGGTAGCTCTCCCAGCTCAACTATTTGCAACCGAGGGAATAATATTCCTTCTCCACTCATAATATCCTCTCCTTTTTCAGCCTCCCCTTCTTCCCCTCTCACAATAACCTCCATACGATTGCAGAAAGCTATACCAAGTCTCTCCAGGTGTATGAGGTTCTGAGCAAGCCGCAACGGAAAGAGAAAAACTCCCAAACAGTGCTGAATGTCCAAACGCCGGAGGTTGCAGAAGATGCGGGAGAACGGTGAAATGGATTTGCTGAAAGAGGTAGCTGCTGATGATGCCTCCTCCACCACCACCACGTCATAGGGAATCAGTCCCTCCATCATTTTGCAATCATAAACATAAAGTTCCTCAAGGGATTCAAGCGTCTGAGCCAGACTGAGTGACAGGGCATATCTCAATTCATTGCATTTGGTCACATCGAGAAATGTAAGGTTGGAGAGACTTCCCAGCGGAAGCACGGAATCCCCCTTCCATATGCTCATCAACTCAGGTAAATCAGCGAGCCACATAGTTCTCAACTTCGGAAGCAATGCTCTGCTGGCCGAACAAGTGCTGATTATCTCTTTCATAGAGTCATGACGTTTGATAAAAAGTTTTTCAAGGCTATCATTGGACATCAGAAGAATTTGGTGAATATTTAGTTTAGAGCAATCATCAACATCAAGGCCCTTCAGTTCCTCCAAAGAGCCATTAGGAAGTGGACTGCTGCATATACCTGTCAATTTCTCCATGTTTTTTAATTGCAGATTTTTCAGACGAGGGAGTATAATGCAGGGGATGCTCGATCTGTTTTGATCAATAACGATGAATTCCATTTCATTGCACTCCTCTAATTCCAGAATCTTCATACACTGCAAACCATCGCCACCCGTGGCATCCAACTGAGGGCAGCTGGAATTCACTAGCTCCAATCTTTCTGCTTTACGCAACAACGTACTGACCCAACCCAGGAGCCCCAAGTTTGACAAATTGACCCGTAGAGATGCCCGTAGAGATGCTCTCTTTTCATAAGTCCAAGAATTTGTAATGATTGGGCCGAGTACAATATCAAATCTTTCTAGTTTTATGAAGACCCTGTCTAGCATGCCTTCCCAATACTTGTCCACTTCGATTGATAGTGTTTTCAATTTGATCAATGACTGGATTTCATGTAAAGGAGCATTTTCTCCGGTTTCCTCGCCCCCAACTTCCCATTTAGTGAAACTACCTCCCACGTGGAGTTCTTCCAACTGGCACAGGTTTGATATCACTTTTGGCGGTATTCTCAGTTTTCCAATCCCTCTCAAATCTAAATACTTCAAACCAGTAAATTTACCAACAACCGCTGACCACGCCTTCACTTTAGTATTTCTTAAGCTAAGCACCTGAAGTTTATTTTGGCTCCCAAGCGCAGATATATCTTCTAGACTCGAACAGCTATCTAGATCGAGCACCTGTAGATTTGTGAGGTAACTCATGGATGCAGGAAGCGATGATATGGAGGTATAGCAAAGATCCAACACTCTGAGTGATGTCATCCCCTCAAAAAATTTATCAGGAATCGTTTTCAATTCTGAAAATTCTGAATTAGATTCTAACAACAAAGTTTGGATGTGCAAACACTCGGGAGGTTTCTCTGGAAGGATACAAATGCTGTTATTAATCACAGAAAGCCTCTTACAATCTTTCACATTTTCCCAATCTGGCTCATTTTGATAAGATTTTGAAAGACAACCTTCATGGTTTTCATTTGATCCGATGTATATAGCGACATCTCTAACCACGTCATGCATTTTCACCGTTTCTCCTTTTTCTCCTTCTTCCAATAATAAGCAGGATGCCTTTAGTTTATTAACCAAGGACAATACACTATTTTTTGTTTCTTGAAGTGTGCTGACACTTCCCAAAAAACCCTCCCCCATTGCATACAAAGTCAACTGTTCAACGGAAATTTCAGCATCTTCCGGAAACAGACTGCACAATAAGAAGCATGATTGGGCTTCTGTACTTAAATGGTCATAACTAAATTTAAGTTGCATAAACACATCTTTCAATTCAAAAATATTATCAGGAACAGATGCCCTCAGTTGAACCAGCGCATTCTCCCATTCAGGCAAGCTTTTTTCTATCAGTGCCCTTCCAACTGTCGCTATGGCCAATGGCAATCCTTTGCATTCATCGGCGACCTCCCTTGCCACACAACACACATTTCCAGAATCAATGGAGGATTCAACCACCTCAGAGTAATATTTGAACATCTTCCACGAATCTTCTGATGACAAGACTCCCAACTGAATAATTTCTTTGCTTCTCATGGATTTGCAAACTTCTAAGTTGCGTGATGTCAGGATGATCTTGCAGCCGTCAGGGGAGCGGTCAGGGGGAATCCCAATATCTGATAAGTTCAAACTCTTCCACATATCGTCCAATATTATAAGAACCTGGCCCACTTGTTTTATTAGACTGAAAAGCTTCTCCGATGATACGCTGTATTGCTTGGCATCGAAGCCCAATTGCTCTGCCATCTTTTCACGTATGGTATCCAGGTTTGGATTTTGAGAAATTGTCACCATGATAGCCTTTTTGAACATCTTCTGTTCCAATGCTCGCCTCTTGATCTCTCTTGCTAGAGTAGTCTTACCAACACCACCCATTCCATGCAAACCGATTTTGCGGACTCCATTATTCTGCAATGCATCCATAACCTTCTGCAATGCTAAATCTGTGGACTGATAAACCCTTAAATCCTCATTGAACAATGATTCGATCACTTCAACATCTGCTGTCACTGATATACATACCACGTTTTGTTCTTGGAGCTGATCTACCAAGGCTTTCTTCTCTACTGCTTCCTTGCCCAGGCTATGACGTGAGCCCAAGTCAGAGAACCAAGTGAAGCAATGCTGGTGTTCTCCAACCTTATCAGCCATTCTTTTTGCATCATCATTGACTTTTTTTACATTTTTCAACCAGTCCAACAGTTCTGATGATGGTTCTTTCCCGATTTCATTGGCCATTTTTTCACGGGCCTGCTTCTTTGGATCCAACTTCTTGACATGGACATTCAGATCATCGACATATCTCTCACAACAAATGAAGTAGCTCGCATGGAGTTTTATGGGCTCCCATAACATCTTCCCAGCTCCTTTTGCAATATCCATGATACAAGGCCACATGATGTCCTTCGTCCAGCAGATATGGGACACTGTGTCATGGAATAGAGAGTGAAATTAGTATTGGATAAAATAAGAGTATCTTATCAGAAAGGTTGGTATTAAATATGTGAAGTCCACTAGTAACTAGATGTAAAGGGTGTGACAAACTCAGAAATGCAGTACTGAAGCAACTAGAAGCATGGATAAATATGCTGAAAACTAACTAGACAAGCGAAACAAGATCAAATAGCACAAGTAGGCAATGTATGCATTTGAAAGACTTGGAACTACCTTTAGTATGAGTGAATCTGATTGCAATATCCTCCCCTTAGCAAGATTAAGACAAACGTCGAAACAGTGAATCAAGATGAATGTGAGTAATCTTCATGAGTAAGCACAAGTTCTCAACATTTTAGGCTACTCAGTTAATGATGACCTTGAGAAGAAGAAATGGCCAAATATGCTACGCCTCCGACAATTCCAACCTTTAAACTAGTGCAATCACCGTGTTGATGGTTAAAATCTCAAATGCAATGGATTTATGGACCAAAAAAAAAAATCAACAATATATCACATTAACCTCAAATAATGGTACCATACTTGTCGTCTCGCATCACAAAATTGATAAGCATAAAAATACAATTCACATACATGATCAATGTGATATAAACATAAACATAACAAAAACATGTATATGACCATCCTCTGAGAAGAATAAGAATAATAAAATTAGATTTAAAACGAAACAAGAATATAATTATGATAACAATCAGATTCATTTGCAGAAGAGATCATTAAACTGTCTGATTCTCTGATTTATTTTATAATCACAGAACGGATTGAGATATAAAATTGGACAAGCAAATCGAAGTGTAATATATGTCGTGTGATGATTTATACATCAAAATAGATCCTTTTGTGGAAATCATACAATTGTTTTTGAAACACTTTTTAGGTCTCTCCCCACCATATTGTCAATATTTTCTCGATGACTATTTCTGTTGGATTTGATAGGCTCTTGGTAGGGTTTAATTTTTTTTTTCCTAATGATAACTTTATAAATATGACGGGGTTGAGAAGTAAAATCAATTGAATTTTTGAAAGAGGTGGGAAATGACTTGATCAATATGATCTCCCTATAAAAGATAATAACATCCACCTAATTAAAAAACCATCCATTAATCGGATGATCTGTGCCTCAAAAGGTGAAAAAAGAAGAAGCAATGGATCCATACATAAAAAAAACAAATACATAAATGTAAAGACTATATACACACCTAAGAGCATTTCCAGTCTTAGACACATGACACATGAATATCAAATTTAAATTTGAATAAAAATCCCACTAACGCAAACCCATTTCAAATGAAGTGAGACTAAAAAATTTACCCAACAAAGGAAGACTCCTTTTTACTATTTTTTCAACAGCTGATTCTCCAATGCATAATTATGTATATTTTTTAAACAATGCATAATTATGTATATTTTTAAGATTCTCCAAGTTTGAAGGATACACATTGAATAGCAATTATTTATCACAACATAGATGAGATAGAAGGCAATGAATAATTTTTGTGATTTTATTGAGCAAGTTGGAGGGAAGGATGTAGAAAGTTAGGAATTTAAAAAAATAAAATTTAAAATCATGATTGGAGTACACCTATACCAATTGAACTTCTACACAAATCTAAAGTGAAGTTTGAATACAATTTTTAGGAGGGTTAGAGATGCTCTAAAAGAAAGAAATTAAACATATGAATTTACAAATATCTGAGTGTATATGGATCCATTAGAGATACACTGGCAAAAAAGATAGACACGGAGCCAAAAGCAGTAGTGCAGATCTGTTTGAATGACCCTCCACAGAGAAATTGTGCTTTCAAGAGTGAGTTAAATGGTCGATTGTTGGGAAAGAAAGAACATGGTTACACTCAGTCCTTGTTAATTGTTGCTCCACTCACTATAACGAGATATATAACTCATCATATTTTTTTTTATAAATGATATAATTTAATTCATTAGAGCATATACTTCACTTTTTATAAAATTACACACCTTAATAAATGAGGTATATGGTTTTTAAAAGCATGAAACTATGGGCAGATAGCGTTAGGGGTTGTAAAAGGATAGCGTGTAGCATTTTCCTCATTAGAATGGTTGGTAATTTAGTGTGTGATAGTCTCAAAAGAAATGCAGCAAAGACATAAAATTAAGATATGGAGTTTTAAAAGAGTTTTTTTTTTTTTTTTGTTGGTCATGGATTTTAAAAGAGTTGAAACTACATACCTGTGTGTTTGGATCCAATAATATCCCCTCTGTCAACTTCAAACGACACGCGATGATATGAAGCTAGGCAAAAGTCAATGCAGTGAATGAATGAAGATCCATGCGAAAAATTTTGTTCGTTCACAGGGTAGCACGTGCTCTGAAGATATACTAGTCTGCCTGTTAAAATTTCATCGGACGAAGTGGAGTTGGTCAATACATGGAGAGGTCATTCATCATTAAAAATTAAAATATCATATTAAATTATATAAATGAAATAGACAGGCGTTGATATTCTCAGTCATTCATACAGTCCTACATATACGAGTATATAAAATCCCTAATAGTATATGTATGTGTGTGTGTGTATGGTGTGGACCGTCTGGATCATACTATATACGTTATTTAAATAG